>WBNO01032474.1:29559-50214 GCA_013400575.1 Peucedramus taeniatus | reverse complement strand
CTGGGGCCGGCGTCCCGGGGGCGGGCAGGGCCGGGGCCGGGGCCGGGGCCGCTGCAGCAGCCGGAGTTTAATGACCTCGGTGACAGAGACAAAGGGCTGCCCGTGCCGCGGACCGGGAGCTGCTTTGTCAACGTGCTGGGCCAGGCTAGGGTGAATTTCTTTTTTTCTCATTTAAATAATTTGATCTATTCCATCATTTCCAATCGTTCCCATTTGCCAGCTGTCTGCTAACTCCAACCGGGAACAGCAGAAGAGCAAATCTTTAATTTTCTTACAAACATACTATTACTCTGTATCGGCTCATCTTTTTAATTTTCCTTGGCCGTCGCTTTCCCCAGCAGCAAGCTCGGCATGCTGAAATGCTGATCGCCGTCCTGCACTCTGCTCAAGAGCCCCATCCCGCAGCAGCCTCCGGGAGCCAGTGTGGACTGGAGGAGGAACACCGCAAGTCATTATTGATCTACAACTCAAAGAGAAGTTGCTGGGTGTCGCCTCTGCCAGCAGGCAGCGAGTGCGGGACCGCTGCGGGGAGGTGGACACGCGGGGGATTCCCTGCGTGCCCATCGCAGCGGTGTCCGGGCTCTGGCTGATGGAACAGCAGCAGCAGTGGGGGATTGGCCAGGGAATGTGACAGCCGTCATCAACACGGAATCACAAGGAAAAGCTGGAAGAGTCTTGGCTACACTCCCGGGGCAGGACCAGCCCCTCCCAGAGATGCTGCGGTGCCTCCCTGGGCCGTGGTGCGGCTGGTGCCTCGCTGGGGCGATGGGAAGGTGCAGCTGAGGCTGGCCTGGGGTCTCAGCACTGTGTCGTGGTGGAGGGGACCTCTTACTCCTTCCTCAGCCCCGAGCCAGAGAGGCAGAGGGGCTGCTCAGCCTCCTCCAGGCGCTGTGCACAAGCTCGGTCTCGGGGGTTGTTGGTGTTGATTGTGGGCAGGGCCAAGGCTCCAGCTCCCAGCCCCAACCTTCCTGCCTGTGCCAAAGATGGTTACAGAAAAGAGTGGCTCCTGTTAAGGATATTTTTATCCCTCCTGACACCAACATGGATAAGATTTAGCAAAAGGGCATGGAAGAAAATTTCTTTAAATACTGCTTAAGAGAAGGACAGCTGTTTCTGTGAACTTGTTATAAAATTAAATGTCACAACCTGGTGACTCTTTGCACCTGCAGATAAAAAAGCCCCACAAAGCTGTTGGGAGGGAGCAGGGAAAAAGGGCTGTTTCGGCTGTGGCTGTTCTTTGCTCTTTGCAGACTCCAGCACATGGAGCAGTGGTTTGATTTTGTGGAGTGTTTAAATTAAACTGTAGCTGGGAGGAAATATTCTGTTAGTTTAGGATGCTGCTTCCTGCCTTTTTGTCAGTACCAGGCACTGATAAGGCTCCAGCATCAGCTTCAACCTCTGGATCCTGCTGCAGAGCCAGCCCAAATAGTTTATTTTGTATTAAATTATTTGATTAGTGACAGATGGGTGTATGGAGGTCATGGACAGTCTTCATCTCCTGTGTGTAGGTCAGAGAGGGCAGGACAGGAATAATCCAGAAATTACCACAGCAGTTGAGTTTGGGCACAGGCAGAGGAGCACCCCAGGGCTGCTCGTGGGCTTTCATGGCTTCTCCTTCCCAAAGCAACCCGAGGCATTCAGCAGAGCAGCCCCCCATGGCTGTGTCTCCCTCCCTCCCTCCCTCCCTTTGTATTCCCACACTGTCCCCAGCCCATCCCTCTCCTGTGACTTGGCACTGCTCCTCTCCCTGGGGATCCCAGGGCTGCTCTGTGGCAGGATTACAGAGGGTATTTTGGAAAATTCTCTCAGGTGTTGCACCATCCCTGCTTGGGGTTTTTTTTGCCCCATACAAAGACTCAATTTCACCTGGTGCCCATGGAGGGGCTGCCTGGGCCCAGACCTGTGAGCAATGACCTTCAGCAGCCAGGCCAGACTTCCCCTGGAGCCAGAGCCAGGTCATGATGGACAATTACAGCACAGGCAGGATGGCTGGACAAAAGAAGGAAGAACCTGGAAGGCTGATAGAGCTCCTCACGGGCCCAGAGCTCTGGCTCAGTGCTGCTGCACAGGTGAGTGCTGCCCAGAGGGATGCTGAGCCTGGGGAGCAGGATTTATACCAAGCTGAGTCAGGACTTTCTTCAGGAATCTTTGGCTGTGCCTTCAGGACGATCAAAGGTAGCAGAAGGGCTTTGGCTTTGGACGACTTGTTACAGCAATGCTAAAAATACAAGATATTTGCCCAGTTCATAAGTGCTGTGAAAATAGCTTTAATGTGGTAATTCATCATTTAAGAGTGTATCAATTAATGCAAACTCTGGTGTATTTATAACTTGTGAACATAGTGTACCAGTGAGGAGAAGTCGATTCGTTATTTTGAGTTTGTTGAGAAGATATTTGGATGTTATTTTTTCGTGCTGCTGTTTTTACTATGAATATGTGTGGTATTTAGAGCTCCAGGTATTACATAGGTCAGATTCGAAATTGTGTACATCTTATGGGGATTTTTATGTACATAAAAATTTCAGTCCTCTCACCTACAAATAAAGCTGTAGGTTTATGGGTGTTCTCGAATCACTGATGTAAGACTTCTTATTTTTGAGTATGAAAGGGAACCACTTGCAAAAGTGGAAAATAGTGTTGAGATTATTAATATCTAGAGGAAAATGCTGATTGACAAAAGACATTTTCAAATCAGACTAATCCTTTAGAGCAGCAGCAGAACTATGAACCTGGCAGAAAGAGACATAAGCACTTCTATAGCTACAGCATTTTTCAATACTAATGAAGAAAAAGAGGCTTCTCTTTATTTCTGTAATGGTATCTAAACTGGTTCGTTGGAATTAGCTCCATCCACATGTGTTTTGTTTAGATTTATATGCATCAGGTCTAATAGAACCACAATCAATCTGAGTTATGAGGCTCAGTGCTCGCATTACCGAGATTCATGTGCCGAAGTCGGCTCCTAAAACATCAGAGAGGGAATATACCTGGGAAATGCAGATTTCTGGGACTTGAGTGCCCTCTACTGAAACCGTCCCGGCTCCGGCCCTTCGCTGTGACACCCGCAGCTTGATTGATGGGTTGCTAAATTGAATTGAAGCCTGCGGTTCACAGATCCATTATGAAGGATCCCTCCTTTCCTTCCTCCCCGGTCTCATCCCGCACTCCAACGCTCTGGTTAATTCTGGCTCCCGCAGCTGTGCCACAGCAGATTTCCTGGTTTAAATGGCAAGTTTAGATACTGTAAGGAGGATTCCTTTGGCTGTAATCACCCGGGGGCTGTGATGGCTTTGAGGAGCGCTGAGGCTGCGCTGGGCTGGGCAGGGCAGTGCTGCAGGAGAAGCCCGAGGAGTTTGGGTCTGCTCGGTGCCTCTTCTGGGAGAGGCTTTAACTCTGTGCCGGCAGCCGGGATGAGGTGATGCTGCCACCCACGCTCCCGCAAAAGCAAACGCCAGCTATCCGCATTTGTCCCCGCAAACTCGCTGCAATTTCTGTTACATTTTGCTCGTTGTGGGGCGGAGGGAAGAGTTAAAAAATCCCACTTCCTACTCGGCATTCCATCTGGAAGGGAGAGGCATTGTGTTTGCGCCTCGCCTGCAGGGTTTGTGTGCCTGGGATGGAGGCAGGTGGGGCCGGGGCAGAGGGAAGTGCTGCCAACTCGTGTGTCGTGGTGCTGGGCAGCCGATTCCAAAGTGGGGTGGTTTCCCACTTAGATTTGTATGAGGTTTATTCTCTAATCAATTCCCGCGGGGAAGGTGCGGCTGCTCTGTCCGGGGCAGGGAAATGCGGGGTTTCTGCAGTCTGTGCGGTACTCGCAGGATTGTTGCTCCGCTACACTGCATATATTTGTGTTGGAACACACTGTGGTATAATAGCTGGTTTGAAATGTATCCAGTTCTGCTGAATATATTATTGTGAAAGTCAGGAGAACGCGCTGGGAGAACGCGAGCTCCTGTCAAACCGAGAGCAGCGACGCCCCACAGACCCCGGGAGAGTGGGAAGGGGCCGGGAGCAAACGCTGCGCTCCCCTCCTGGGCTGGGCTGGCTGCGGGAAGCTCAGAGCAGAGCCCCACGCGGGGCCCGTGTGCCCGAGCACATCAAAAGGCGCTGTCGCTGCTCTCTGAAGCAATTGGCATCACCCCCGCCCTGCAAACCCCACCCGGCAGCAGCGGGAGCTGGGCCCTGCCGGCTCCCACCGCCAGCTGGGAGCAGCCAGGAGATCTTGTCCCCAACGTCCCCAGGCTGCCAGGAGATGCGAACTGGCTCTTCCTTCCCCCGGTGGTATTTGCAGCACCAATTTCTTGCTGCACCTTCCCAGCTGAGTAGAAGTGGGGGTGAGACAAGGGCTGTGCTGGCAGTGCACGACCCTTCAAACAATGGCCAGAGAGGTTCCCCAGACTCTCCTGCCTGGAGCTGGTGCAACTGAGGCTAATGGAGCCTCTTGGACTGAGACATAACAAAGGGTGTGAATCTTGCCATTATTTTCAGTCAGTTATGCTGCAGCTTGCCCTGTCCGGGGGTGCCCTGCAGGCTCAGTGTCACACACCTGGCACAGACAGCAGCAGCACCCAGCCCTGCCACCAGGGATGCCAGACCTTGGGGGTCTGCTGCTCCCACCTGGCAGGGCACAGTGGGGGTGTGGGACCCTCGGGTGACATTGGGAGGTGGGAGTTTTGGAGATGGTTCAGCCACCCTGGCTGTGGCTCTGGGGCAGCTCCACCCGTGCCAGCTCTTGCATGGACCCTGTGCAGCCAAACACTCACTGGACACCCCTGGCAGAGCCCCTTGGGTCAGCCCCTGCCTTTGAGGGGATCTTGCTCTGAACCTGGTGCTCTGGGAGTCAGGACCAGACATCTCCCTACAGACAGGGCCACCCTACTAAGATGGACATGGGAGGATGCAGAGACCTGCCTGGCGTTTTTGGATGTGAAGTTGAGCAGGGACAGAGCTGTCCTGGCATCTGAGAGGTGACAGATCCCCCCGGGCTGGTGGAATGGAGCCACGTGCACCCTGGCTGATTGTCAGCCTCGTGCAGCAGCAGCTGAATTTGTACAATTGCAGTGTGTCATACGGGCTGAAAAGGGCAACAGGGAGCAAATGACTAAGTAAGACCAGTTCAAATTATTGTCTTTATCACCCCCTGTGTACATATCTGACAGAAGAAACTGTTTTGGCCAGTTGGTTCCATCAAGGTCTCCTGTTTCTGGGCTGCAAGATGATCTCTTTGAACTAGCTGAGTGAAAATACATATTTGTGTCAGACAGCCTTTGCATGTGTTTTTCATCTTCTTTCTGCAGCGGTAGGAAATCATCTTTTTTCTTTTTTTTTCCCCTTTAAAAAAAAAAAAAAGCCCTCTATCTTTAGGATTGGTGGGAGAAGCCATTTGCAACTGATGGGTGTAAATTATGCCTGCTTAGTCAGACAAGAAAATTAGAGACTGCAGCATTAGCCTCTGCTCGCTATTATTTTTGCACGGAACCAGTTTACAAAGAAACTTGGTATGCTCCGTGTTGCTGTGCTCAACTCTCACGTGACTTGTTTGTGACCTGTCAGCCCCAGTGCGTGGTCCATTGTACACACCCAGCCAGGGCAGCTCCTTTTTCTCCTGAACAAAGGTACCAACTGGCAGAGCAGAAGGTTGGGCACCTGGGAGTGCACAGGGCTCTTTGCTCCCCACATGGCTAATTACCCATGCGAAGATTGGGAATGAGTTGTTAATACCTTTTTTTTTCTTTCCTTCTACACATGCAAAGGGCAAGAAAAGATCACGTTATTTCAAATGCCTGTTAAATTCCACTTCAGTGGAATTACGCTGGGAATTAATTTGGCCAGCTGCAGCCAGTTGTTTTGCCCAATCCCTGCAAATTCCGGCCCGTTTCCAATTCACAGCAAATTTCTTGGTTGTTCCAGCATGTTCACAGGAAGTTTAAATGTTGGGTGAGAAGCTGTGGGTGGATCTGGCTGTACCTACTGGGAACTAAATCTGGCCTGATGTGTGGGGACAAGGGGATCCCTGCCTCGGGAAGGGAGAGGGGGTCTGGGGAGAGCAGGGGGTGCTGCCCACAGGAGATGCTGTGGAATGTTAAATGAGGAGTATTAAATGTGTGGAGGCAAAAATTATCTGCCTGCTGGAAGAAAATGAGCTGACCCTGAGCTATGGAGGGGTCCCAGGTTTGGGCAGGGGTGTGACAGGGCAGAGGGGGTGCCCTGTCCTGCCCGGAGGTGGCTCAGGGGCTGGGATGATCCTGGCTCAGCCAAGCTCTGTGTCATTGCCCACAACCACCTTAAGCATCTCCCACAATTTCAACCTGAAACCCCGGGCTCTGTAAGATTTGCAGAGTCCACTTTTCCCACTGTTTTGCCTGGATAATGAAATAGCAATTCACAGGCCCGTGCCTGCTCCTGGCTGTGTCCCTGCTTCCTGCTGCAGTGGGCAGTGCCAAGGGCAGCACCTGCAGCTCTGATGGGCAGTAGGGCTGGGAGCAGTGCAGAAAACCACCCTCAAATACATCCCTGTTTGGTTTCTCAAGGCTTTTTTGTGGCCAAGTTTGTTTGTCCAGTGAGGAGGGAGAACCTCTCCATCAGCCACCAGTGCCAGCTCTTCCCTCCCAGCCCGGATCATGGGATGTGAGGAGCAGGGATTTCCAGTGGCCTTGTTTTAAGCTGCAGTGAGACTCCTCCTAAACCAGACCACTGGATCAGTAAAATCCCTTTTATTCCAGTTGCCAGTGTCTGGGCAGCAGGTTAATTTTGGCACTTCTCAGCTTAGCAAGCAATGAACAGGTCCACGTTCTTTCCCATGGGGAGGAGATTGTGCAGCACGTGGGGATTTGTAGATTGAAAGGGAAGTGTGGGAGGCTTCCAGTGTGTATTACTATTCACAGGAAGAAAGAAATGCTGCTTTTTATTTTTTTTTAAATCTGATGTTTATTTGGCATTTCAATGGTGGTAAGAAAACAGAGAAAATTAATTTCAAGAGATGGAAAACAAACCGGTTTTTAAAAATGTGCTGCACTCTGGGTTTCCTGCTTCTCCCAAATCCCACCAGTGATGCTGGGGATGCCTGCTGCTGATGGGAGCCACCTTTCCCTCCAGCACTGGCTGCTGCCACTGAGCACCTTGGGCAGCTGCTGACATCCCCATGGAGGAGAGGCTGGAGGATGATGTGCCTCAGGCCAAGCTGTGGGTGGCTTTTTTTGGAAACCATTTCCAGACAGTTCCTTATAGCAGTGCAGCAGATGCAGGGCTCAAAGATCCCCCAGCAATGGCTCTGGAGGTGCCTCATACAGGACATTTTCTTCTCGTGGCTTTAAATTGGAGCTAAATCCCTTAATTTAATTTTGCTGCTGTTTCTGTGTGTTGTTTCTGTTTGGTGATGAGGCAGAAGAATAATACATTTAAGCAGCTCTTAGCACAAGCAAAATGAAGCTGAAGTGGCTTTATTTTACACAGTGTACACAAAATCTTCACTAGATTGTATCTGTGCACAGTCCTCCATGGTGGGAGCGTGACTTGCATATTGAAACTTGGTGTGAAAATCCCTTGGAAAAATAACGAGCCTCTCTTCCTAGTTTATTTCCATAATTTTTCCATGGGAAGCGTTTGCTTTTTTCAAATGTAAAGGAAAAGCCAAACTGTGTCCAGTAAGCATCTGATATTTAAAGTATTTGTACACAAAGAAGCACTTTGTGTTGGCTTTTTACAGTATAAAACAAAAAAAAAAAATTGCATAATTTTGCATAACTATTTTTGGTTTATAAGCATTCCCTGGGGGAAGGGAGAGTAAGGTCTTGCCAAAATTATATGTGTTCTGCACAATTTTAATTTTATATTTTTTATCCCCAAGGCATTGGCATTGTATCCAAGACTCAGCTGGGGGTGTGATGCTCACTCAGTCCAGGATGGGGGGAGGCTGATGCTGGGTGGCTGCTTTTAAAAAATGAAGGGCAAAATCACACGTAATTGATCTGTTAGCACTTATTTCTACATCCCACCAGGGGAGTCAGGTGCCTTTCTGCACTGACTGGAAGCAAATATACCTCTTTCCAGGAAAGCCATCACAATCCTCTTGTAATATTTCAGTGAGCTACAGCCTGAAAGTGGCGGTGAGCAAAATATCCCAGCTCTGCCCTCCTGGGGCTCAGCCACTTCCAGCGGGCAGATGTGGCCTGGAGAGAGGCAATTACACACCCTCATGTAGCAGTTTAAAGGTCAAGCACGGAGTAGTTTGACTAGAGATTAAGTATAAAGATACCCATTTATGAATTGGGAAAAGAGAAGGAAAAACCCTCCGAGTAGATTAAAGTCTTGCAGAACTGACTAATAAATCAGCGGCTGGCGGAGCGTGGCAGCCTCGTCTGCCACTCTGAAGGGACTGAGGACGAGTTTAATAAGGCTTTACACTTCAGAGGCTAAATGAAGAGCAGGCAAAGAGAGAGCAGCACTCCTGCTGGCTGAGGGTGTGGAGAGGGACTCAAAGGGGCAGAGGAGCCTTGGCTGGGGGTGGGCAGTGTGACCCCCAGAGCTCCCTGTGATTCCTCAGGATTTCAGCTTTTATGTTCTTCATATGTTTGTAATCCTGCAGTTCTTCAGTGTAGAACTCTAAACTCCATATCCAGTGTGAGCTGCTGCTTCCCCATTTTGGGCAGACACAACAATTCCTCTCCAGGCCTGGGAATCAAGGCCTAGAGAGTGTGTATTACTATTTAGAGGAAGAAGGAAATGCTGCTTTTTACTTTTTTTAATCTGATGTTTATTTGGCATTTTAATGGTGGTAGGAAAACAGAGAAAATTAATTTCAAGAGATGGAAAACAAACTGGATTTTAAAAATGTGCTGCACTCTGGTGCAGCAGATCCCACTGTCTCAGTGAGGTGCAGACCTCACTGCCTCAGGCCCTGAGAGATGGAAACAAAAGTGAGTTGGGGGAGCAAACTTGGGGCCAATGACTTCATTAGCTGAAGCTGTAATTGGAAGATGAACCCCCAATATGCAAATGGACCAAACTCATAAAAGTGTGAAATCTGTGACCCATTGTCCATTTTGGGTGCAGCCCCTGGGGAGCTTTGTCTGCCCAAAATGTACCTGGAGGCCCTTCAATAAATATAATTGCTTTTTATTGCCTTAATTTAGTCTGGCCTCTGTTTTTAGGTTGTCCCAAAAAGGCATCAGCATAATGTAGGCACTGGGCTTGGGCTTGGCCTCCTGCGTGAAGGAGAGGAATGCTGTAGGCATCTGGGATTGAGAGAGGAAGCTCAGAGCTTTGCTGGCTCGTGCTGGCTCGTTCTTGATGTTGCAGTGAGGAACAGTGACTCTTCTGCACTTTGTTCTTCATGGTGCAGTGAGGAGCATTGACTGCCCAGTATTGTAAAAATCAGTGCCCTCCGAGGCAGGGAAGAATGGTGCTCTGACTCCATGTGATCAGAAGGCTATTTTATTATTTTATTATAATATATTATGTTAGAGAAATCTATACTAAACTATGCTAAAGAATAGAGAAAAGATACTTACAGAAGGCTAAAACACATAACAATAATGAAAACTCATTACTCTTTCCAGAGTCTCAACACAGCTTGTGTGACCACTGGTCAGTGATTGAAAACAACTCACACCAGAGCCCAGCCAGGCTCAGCACTTCAGGTAAACAATTCCTGACACATTACACATGAGCACAGCACAGGAGAAGCCAATGAGATCAGGATTATTTTCCCATTTCTGGCCTCTCTCTGCCTTTTCAGCTTCCCAGGATAAAAATCCTGAATGAAGGAATTCTGTTCAGTGAATGTAGAGACCACAGCCCTGCACCTCATTCTGTGTTGCAGTGAGGAGCAGTGACCCCCCTGCACCATCCCCAGCCAGCTCTGCCCAGGGCTCAGAGCCACCAGGAGGGAGTGAGCCAGTGAGATGTATTTTATTTGTAATACTTAGGTTTGTTAGTGCAGACTGAGGACTTGTCTAAGGCACAGACAGCCTTTGGAGCAGGGCTGAAGGGACATTCCTGTCCCCCAGTAAAAGCCTGGTGTGATGTCAAACGGGCTGGTCTGCACTGGGGACAGGTTTGGGAAGCACATCTTACCCCTGCCAGGAAAATTATTCCACAAACATCAGAGGTTTGTGTCCAAAAAGGAGACAGAGGAGTCCCTTTTACTTTATTCCAATAGAAGGAGAGGCCATGGGCCATTCCCATGGGGTCTCTCCAATTTTTGGAGGATGCAGCCTCCTTTTTATCCCAATTTCCCAGCTGCATTTCCCTCTCTCTTTCCCCATTTCTGAGGTACTTGAGAGGTTCAGACTTCCCAGAACACCTGATCCCAGAGATTCCTCTCTAATGTATAACCCTCCCTTTTCATTTTTAATTCTTATGGAATTGAGGGGGTTTCCCCACTGTTTCTTTCACCTTTCAATATCCAATTTCATTTATCAGCAAACCTAGAGTTTATTTGTAAAAGCAAATATCTTTTTCCATTCATCAATCAGTGGAATCCTTCCAATTGTTTATTTTATCTCTCAGTTTTACCTACCAGCAGCCCCACAGCTTGTTTGTAAAGACAAATCCACTATTCCTCTCACCCTGGTGGGAGATGGACCTTCCAGGGCAGGTGCAGTGCCACGAGGTAAGGCAGGTCATTCACTCCAGCAGCACTCCTCTTGGTTTTCCTGCGTGCACTCTTCCAACCAGGCAGCCTTAGGGGCCAGCAGCCTGCAGGATTGATTGCTGCCTCAGGGAGGGAGCAGCTCTAGGTGAAGTCAAGGGTGATCAGCCTCAGCCAGACAGTCAGCTCCCAGGAGATGCTGTGTGCCAAGGGTACCTCTGTCTATAAATTGCTTTGGATGTTTGAATATAGACCTCTTGCAAACTCAGACACTGCACAGGACACTCGTGTCCTCGCTCTGCCGTGGCGCCCTCAATCACTGTCTGTTCTTCAAGGTCATAAGAAGAGCCCCTAGTGATCTAGAATTAAATCAAATTAGTTCAACTGCTGTATTTTTTGTCTTGTCTCTGCAGACAGTTTTCCCAGGTTTCTGAATGCTTTGCAGTTGTGTCCTGTGGGGAGCTCCCGGGTCCAACTCGGTGCTGACGCATCAGGCGCCTCCTGAGCGACGTGCAGCCACAACTGGATTATTCTGCAGGGTGCTCTCAGAATCTGCTCCAAGAAGGAGCACGGTGCTGAGAGCCTCTGGCAAGCAAAGCACTCAGGCCCCCATTAAAAACAGCAGAACAAGTTTAATCTCTGGATGGCAGGGAAGTTTGCACCGTCAGCAGTGTTTGATCCAAGTTTTCAAGGCAAAATTGAAATCATTCTTCACCAGGCTCAACACATTGATCTTTAGAAAAGAGCACTTGTAAATAAGCTCCTTGAGACTGTGTCACCCTCTTTCTCCTCCAAAGCTACTCCTCTGTGAGAAGGGCAATCCCTGAGGATGCTCCAAAAGCAAGAAGGAGGATAAGCAGAAATGGCTTCAGGGAATTTCTCTCATTCCTTCTCTAGTCCACCACTGCATGCACACATCACATGCTCCAGATCACAAGCCATTAATAAGGAAAAACAGTGATGCTCATTTCCCCTCTCCCAAGAAGGGCTGAGTTATTTTCCTAAACAGTTCATCCTCTCTGCTGTTGGAGCAGGCTCAGGGCAGGACTGACTGCACACCCATGGACAGCCAGGGTCTTCTGTGGGTGACAAAAAGTGGATTGGTTGGGTTCTGGTGCTGGAGTTTTCTCCCCCATCATCCATGCTCTTCCTCTCCTTAGGGCCATGGTTTTCCATGTCCTGCATGGGTGAGAATCCTTCATGCTTCCTGTAACTTGCAGCAATCTCCTTGTTCGTGCTGCTCCTCACTGAGGCTCCCCTCAGTGCTCAGGTGCCTGCAGGCAGCCTCCAGGGCTCTGCTCGTCCTCCCTTATTCACATCAAGAATTTATTTTTTCCACCTGGCAAAGCACAGAGGCCAAGGCACCACCCCTCACTTTTTGGCAATTATTGGAAATTACAAAGCATCAAAGCAAAGTCCCACCAGCTCTTCCCCTCTATCTAGCATCAGTCCACTCCACACCTCTTGTTCTCCAAATCCTCATCTCTTTATTACACCCTGAGGAAACCCAGCCCAGGGGAGGCACATCCCTCAGGGTGCTGTGCTGCAAATCAGAGGGAATAGAAGGGATGCATTCTCCTGCCTTTGGGCACGGTGCTGTGGGATCTGGATGCAGGTTCACCTTCCCTTGGTGCTGATCCCTCTCAGGGTTGCTTTCCTACAGCCTTTGGGGCAGAATGAATGTTCCTCTTAGGATTGATCAGATGTTTTTAGGAATATTTTCTGTTAAAAGGAGAAGCAGCTAATGTTAGACTTGCTTTAAGCATGAGATTTTCCTGGCAGGGCTGGATATATTTAGGGCATCTGAATGCCAGAGAACTATAAAGTGGTTTTGGGTTTTTTTCTTCCTCACAAAATGAAACACAACGATCCCTTTCAGCATCTTGTAAATTGCACTTGAAAAATGGCAAAGTTTCCCATTTGGAGACTTACATTTTTTATTTTTGAATTAGCCCCTGGTAAACCTTGAGATGGCTCAAGGTTGAAACAGCTGGTGGAGCTGGGGCTCCCCTGGATGGTGTAACTGTGCTGGTGTAACTGGTGTAACTGGGGTAACTGGTGTAACTGGGGTAACTGCCACCAGTGTCTGTTGGAGGAACGTGGCCTCTTGTGGGATGTGCAAAATGGTGCAAAATGCTGAGCACTTCAGATCTGATCTTCAAGTATCTTTGACTTCTCTAAGCTGATTCATTAGTGTCAAATTAAGAACATGTTTAAACGATTTGCAGAATTGAGCCCAGCCAATGTGATTTGCAAATTAGATACATTTCCACGGGTCTTTTTCCTTAGACTTATTGGATTTTAAATGGGTTTGAAGGGATTCTGTGACAGTTGCTGTGACCTACTTCAGAGCAGAGGCTGGTGAGTCTATCCCATAGCTCTGTGCTGACTGATAGTCAGTCGAAATTCAGACCCAGGCACTTAAATCTAATTTTCCTGTTAGGGAAAAAAAAATAATCAGGGTTGTATAAATGAGGCAAATTCACAGGAAAAGTGTCTTTTAACAGTGGCAGGCATCAAACCCCTGCTCCACCCTGAAGAAGGAGGATGTTTCCTCTCCCTCCCTCCTCATCTTATGTGGACAAATCTACCTGACTAGGGACAGAGCCAGGACTGTGCTGACCAAGCATCTCAGTGGTGACACATAGCATTTGATTGTGTGTTGTCCCAAAATTAATGTATTCCAAATTTCCTGTTGATCCAGAAGGGCTGGCTGAGGTGGACTGGGGGTTGGAGGATGTTCCTATTGGGGGAAACAACTCTAATTAATTTTTTCCAAACAAAAATGTGTCTGTGTCTGAAAGTGGAAATGTTCATGATGCATTTTTCAGAATGGGTCTCAGTGGAAGATGCAGCAATGCCAGAGTGGGAGAGGCCACACTGGGAGTGGCTGGGATGGCTCTGGGGACACTGGGCTCCCCAGGAAGGAGCAAAGGGGTTTTTTTTTTGAGCCCAATCTTGCTGGGCTGCCATCAGGGTGGTGGGTGCTCTGAGCCCTGTGGGTGCTGCCTCATGCAGCCCCTAATTCACAGTGTTGGGGGCAGCCAAAGGCTGCTGGGATGGGGCCCAAGGCAGAGCCTGATCAAACCTGGCTTGCTCAGGGCTTGGCCAGCACTGGAACCTCGGTGGATCTGCCAGGACACAGGGGCAGGAGAATCTCTGGTGGTTCTGGAATCCTTGAGGAGAAAGGAGCTGCAGAGCTGTGTAAGGATCCGGGGAAGTGCAGGCAGGAGGGGAAGGAGAACAATACATTATTTGGAAATGAAATGAAGTCATCTTTAATGAGGCACTTCAAAAATAGCTTTGTCACTTTTACTCACAAAGGAAGTCATTGGGGTGAAATTACCTGCTCATCTCGTGCTGGTTTCCCACCATGCTGTGCCTCCAGTGGAAAGGGACCAAAAAACTCTTTTTTTTTTTTTTTCTTGGTAAGCCAATGCTGTGTGGGGGTGTGTTTGTAATCAATGGGGGCTCGTAGCTAATGGATTTGAAAAGTTTAGAAGCCAGCAACAAACTGAAGGCATTAATAACTGTTGCTTTCAAGTCAATGGGATTGATTAGCAAATTCCCTTTATTTCTGAATGATCATTGCAGAAAAGTGGAGAGCAAACCAATAGTGAGAGATGTACCTGCAAGCAATAACACATGATTGCAGGCTGGGCTGCAGAGCCCAGGCTGGTGACACAACAGATCATTCATAATTGTCAGCCAAATTACCCAGCTGGTATTGAGCTTTAAAAAAATGAACCATAAGAAGAATTTCATATTGATTTTTGTTTCGTTAGAAACAATATAAGGCTGCCTTAAAGAACCAAGAACAGACTGCAATTGATTCTCTTTCCTTTTGAGCAAATTCTAGTAGAATTTGATATTGGTTAATTATGTAGGATTTATGAATGCTTTTCCTCTCTCTTTCACATCTCTGTTGCTGTAGGAGAGATTTGAAGGAACAGGGCCTGAACTAGAACTTGGGGAAAATTGGTGCCATAGGACACAAAGTGCATTGAAACTGGATATTTCACTGATCTTGTGGAGAAGGGTAAAAAAATTAAATCCAGAGTCCAAGAGAAAGCTTACAGGCCAGAGACTACTGATTCCTGGCAGGTAGGCAGGATGTGCTGCTGCCAGCTCTGCAATTCATTTCTGCTTCTCTGCCAAATACTGGGATTATCACCAGTTCCTCCTCACTGTCCTTGTTGCTGCAAAGGTACTGCCATTAAACCATTTATTTATGAAATATTAGGCCTGTATTTGCAAACAGAGAGTTCAGATGTCCAGTTCCTAAATGATTGCTAGGCTTTAAGGTGAAAATGCCCTTCCTGTGACTCTTAGGTGTTGGTTTCATGGGGGTTTGTGAGTCCTCAGCAGACCAGGGCTCCTTCCCAAGGCAGACAGAGGCATTTCCTCCCCAGCACCAAAAAATCACATCACTGCACCCACAGTATGTGTGGGATTGAGCTCCCCTGCTTTCTTCCAAACAGATCTATTTGCTCTTCCATTCCCCCACTGCAATGACAATAAATACACAGCCCCTCACCCATGAAGGTTACACATCCACCCTTCCTCCTCAGAGGCACAGGCAAAGCCTGTAAGACCTAATGTTATTTAAGGTCCTCCTTACATGAAAATGAGATGTAATCACCCTTCACAGGTGAGGTATTCTGAGGGGATTCATCTCACATAATTCTACATTAGGCTGGTCCAGTGAGGATGTTTTGTGCTGGCTGTGAGGAGGGGGAGGCCAGGTGGGGTCTGGCCAGGTGGGCTGAGCCAGGCACCTGTGGCTGAGCATTTTTCCCTTTTTGAGCTTTCTGCAGAGGCTCAATGAGGCTGGAGAGCCATGCACAGCACTGGTGTTTGAGGTAAACCAAACCAAAGCAACCAGTTAGCTTAGAGTTACACTGGAAGTGTTTATGTTTCTCCTTTAAAATACTTCCCTGCTGCCAATGGCAATGATGTGAAAACAGATTATTTTTCCTCTCCTGGTATCACCTGGAGGGTGATGTGGCCCTGCTTGAGAGAAGCCACTTACATCTGCCATTGTGCTGGCTATCAGAGACTTTTTTTGGGCCAGGATGGTCATTACTGGTGCTATGTCCACAGCCAGTCCTTGGCAGGGTCTGGCTCAGGGTGTCAAATTCCAGATCTGGAACACATCTGTGTGTTTCTGATTTCCTGGAATACCAGATGGGCTTCAGCTCAGCCCTTGGAGCATCAGCTTCTCCAAGAGCACTTGGTTTGTAGGGGCTGATTATTCACACCCCCCTGTTAATGGTAAAGATGTAAAACTGCCAAAATAATCACAGGATCAACATTACTCACAAACATGTCAAGGCCTGAATCTGGTCAGATTTACACAGATCATATGGCTAAATAATTGGAGTTGAGCAGATTAGTGTGTTATGCCTCTGATGAAACAATCCCTGAATGTGCCACAGCCTCGTGCCAGGGCATTATGAGAGGTGGAAAATCTGTGTTTGCTGCCAGTGACATTCAAGTGACAATGAAAACTGTTGCATTTACAGACGCTAAAAACCAAAAAATTAAAGATGTAAGACTCTTATCAGGAGCCCAGGAAGAAAAGACATATCAAGAAAAACTACAAATCTCTGATTTTTGTGCATTTGTGCAATGTTTTTGGCTCTAGGAAGGGCGTGTGTGAGCTGGAGCAGTTTGGAGGAGGGGCAGGACTCAGACCATGGCAGCAGCAAGGCTCTGCTCACCATCTCAGGCTGGTGCAGATGTGCTGATGTTCCCGTGGTTATCGTGGCTCTGGCATCTCCACAGATCCAGAGATGCACACAGCATCAGCACAGAAATCTATTAGCATAAATTACTGACAAATTCACCTCAAAAGCCAAGCCCCAGCTCCACAATTAAAAATAGTGACAGAACTTCAAAGGGGCAATAGGCATGATTTATTTTTAAGATAATGTGAATAATTTCAAGTACCAAAGGAAATGCTTATGCTGCTTTCTGTAGTGTTCTGCATAATCTGCTGTGTCCGGCTAAGATTAGATAAAAGTCAGTGCAGGATCTTTTTTCCCTTCCACATTAACTGTTTGACTTTATCCAGAGATGAGCTTGCAGAGCTTAACATACAGGATTCTCTGGGTCCTGCTTTCAGATAAAACTTTTGGAGGGTTTTGTTGTTTGGGTCTTTCCTGCCTGTGCTGCTCGTGGTTGTCCCTGTGTGAGCTCTGGGGGCTGGGAATTGCCTTGGTAGAGTCCTGGAATGGTTTAGGTTGGAAGGGACTGTAGGGATTATCCAGTCACAGTGATGATGCCTTGGAGTGGCTCCCTAAAACAGAGGCTAGCCAGAGTTAGGAGAATAAAGTGGGTATTTATTAAAGGCCTTCAACAGATACACCTTGGGCAGCCAAAGTCTCCCAGAGGCTGCACCCAAAATGACTGACAGGTGATGAGTTTTTCAGACAGAAATAAGTTTGGTTCATTTACATATCAGGGGTTAATTGTCCAATTACAGCTTCAGGTAATGAAGTCACATATCCCCAGTTCCCCCCAACCTCCCCAATTCACTTTTGTTTATACTTTTTGGGGCCTGAGGCTGTAGGGTGTCCTTGGATCTCAGGCCTGGAGGAATTGTCTGACCAAAACATGAAGACAGTTAACTACACTCTATATGGAGCTCAGAGTTATGCACTAATGCAGTACAGGATTTGAAAAATATAAAGGCTGAAATCTTAAGGTATCTACAGGCCCCAACCATGTGTGTAGCAAGTGGGGTGTGTGGTCACATCCCTGCTGGCCAAGGGCCATCCAGCTTCACCCTCCCTGCCTGTTTTAATCCAAAACTTTTTATTTACTCACACTGGGTTCAAATGAGCCTTCCACACAGACATCAGCAAGGCTCCTTTGCAGTGTGCCAGGCATCTTTAAAAGTCCATTTTGTTTCATCAGGCCTTTAATTCTTTGCAAATTACTCAGGCTCAAAAGGGAGTGAGCGCTTCTGTAAAACCTACGTGATCTGGCGTCTCTTTTCCTACACTCAATCTACTTTTGGTTCTAATATCATGGCAATCTTTCTTATTTCAGGAGCTCCTAGAACACACTTGTGGTGCTGGTGAGCCTGTTCCCACATCAGAAACCTCCTCCAGGCCACACTAACTCTGAAACATTGGGAGAGCACTAATTAACTCCCAAGTTTCTCCAGGATGGGCTCCAGTGATGATGAACTGGGCTCTACCTGCACTCTGGTTTTATCCACCAATTTCATTTTATCCCATTTATATGGTAGAATTCTTCAAAGCAAAGCAATAAGAACATTCAGGACCAATCAAACCCCAGCCAAGAGCATTCTCTTGCCCCTCAGCCATGCAGGCAGCTCAGCCTCTCCCAGAGTGAGCCCTCCTCATCCTCCCATTCTTTCTCTTTCCCGTTGTTAGTGGCAGCAGAGGGAGGATCAATGCCTTTGGTGTCAGGGCATGACAATAGCTGTGTGTTCTGGCCATGATATTGACAGCTCTGCTGCTTTTCTTGTGTCGTCTCTGCTTCATTTGTGAAAAGTACCACAATTATCCCCTGGTAGTCATTTCGGGAATGGCAACAGCTTGAAAAGAAAGCACAATGGGTACACCTGATTGAAAGAAAACACTTTAAATATTGAACAATTTCTTCTAAATGGTTCAATATTTCCAGTTTTGTTCAATTTTCTATCTGCCTCGGCACTTAGCATGTGCACAGCCGTTTTGTATGAGCCCTAACAATGGACATTTTACATTGAGGGCATTCAGAGCAGCAAAAATGAAGAAAGGTTCATCCTCCACACCCTTTCTCACTGCTCTGCATCTCTCCTTCCATGTGCTCTCAGGCAATTACTAAACCCTTAAATCTGTCTTTCCCCCCATCCATGCAGTTCTGCCCAGCCTAATTGTCAGTCTGTCTTTCATTAAGCCAACTGCAGACTTTTGATCTACTCCTTTGGAAGAGCTTTTGTGCTCAGCATTTGAACGAACCAGTCCCCTGTTTACAAGATTTACATCAAAATAAGGTTTCTGGAAAAGAAAATGCAGCTTAGCAAAATAAAAAATTGTGCAAAGCCCCGAGAGAACTAATTCATCTGCATCTCAGCAATAATAGTAATAATAAAAAATAGCATGAGACAGGCTGGCTTGGCAGTGTGGAGCTGCAGTAGGGATGGGGTGTTCTCTGGTCTCCAATTTTTGGGTGCCTGTTGAAACAGCTGCAAGTCTGTAGGATCAAGGTGCTGCACCCCTGAGCCTCTTTTTATTTGGAAAATGTGTCACCCTGATACCAGCTCTGTGGGCTTTGTACTCAGGTAACTCCCCAGAGCCCTGAGCTGGAGGAAGGTGCTTGGGCAGGGGGTTCCCAGCCCTGCCCTGGGATATCTCTGCTCCCTGGGGATGTGTTCAGCTCTGGAGTGAGGAAGAGTTCCTTGTGCCCTTGTTCTCAACACGCACCCTGTCACTTAGGGAAAAATCAATTTAGGAGCTGACAAAAGCTGAAGAAAACTGCAGCAGTTAATTAATAGCCCCGTGTCTCGCACAGTTGGCTCCAACAGCAGACTCCAGTGTCGGAGCTAATTGGGAAGTCAGGCCAGATCCTACCCTACAGAACAAGTTCATGTTAATAAGTGATTTCTGTATTCAAGGGTAGTTTTTATTCAATTTCTAGCACTTTATTTTGACTAGCAAGTCAAATATTCTTGAAGTATCAAAACAATCTTTGTAGCTGTGTAAGAGGAGCGTGGCGATGTCATTAAAACCGAGCCCAGCTCGATCTGGATGCTGGCAAAACAACTTCAAAAGTATCCCAGTTACTCCAGGGGAAGGGAACTGTGTTCTCTCAGGATGAAAGGATCCACAGGAGAATAGTTTAAAGGGATCCTGCCTGGAATCCTGCCTGGGGATCCTGCCTGGAACCAGCCTGAGAATCTGAGGGTAGATTTTGGAGTGCCTGTAAGTGCTGGGGGTAGCCCCTGAGGTCACACAGACCTGAATGTTGCCTCTGGGAGGGAGAGTGGGAGCAGCAAAATTCTGTGCAGAGGATTTGCATTTGGTGTTCTCCCACATGGAGCTGTAAAACAGGGGGAAATGCTTGTTTTCACATCATGGAGGTCTTTGGTACTGGATGCTGTAGAGGACAATGAATGGGGAGGGAGGGCATGGAAGATGTCCTTGGGTGGCAGAAAACCAGGAAATTCCTGACACTTTACCAGAGTTGGAAGTATAGAGAGTAGGAAATGTCATTCTGCACATACATACTTTTAGTTTTTCTCCATAGATCCACTTCTGCTGTTGCTGCAAGAGGAGTGACAGGACTCAGTTTACCTCAATTGGTTTTTTTTTTTTTGTTTTTTTTTTGGTTTTTTTTTTTTTTTTAACTTGTGAAAATGGCACTAATGATAATAGACAAGGAAATTCTGGAGGAATCTATGGAGAGTCCTTGTTGCATCATTCAAGGCTATGTGCCTCAGGGTTTGACGGAGCAGCCAACAAGTAGAACAAAAAAATTAATTTTGTATTGGTTATGGAGGCTGGGATTCTCTGCATTCCTTCCTTGTTTTGGGATTTATGCTTGATTTTCTTCCTGGATTGTCCCTTGGATTTAAGGAAGAGTAGGGCTGTTATTTAGTGGCTTTTCTTGCCCCAGTAGAGAAAATAAGTGTCAGACAGGTTAATTCAACAGCCTTGTGGCATGAGACTCTTCACTGAAAAACTGTTAAGGAATTTGGGCTTAAAAATCCTCATCTGGTAACATTCCTGTACCCTTGTAGAGCTCAGCAGGTACCTCTGGGACCCCTCTCCCACACCAACTGCAGACAAACGTGTCTTTAGTTTTGGGGTTAAGGCACTGAAAGGAGGTCAGGATGGAGAGTGTTACAGGTCAGCAAAACCTTTGTTTACGAGGCAGTGGTGTGAGAAGTCAGTGCAGAATCTACATTTTCTCCAATATTTATCTTGCCACTGTAAAACCTTGTTCACATCAGCCACGAACAGTTGTGCAGTTCTGCCAGAAGGTCACTGTGCAGTGAATGTGCAACACAAACTATTTCTGCATATTAACCAAAAAAAAAAAAAAAA
>WBNO01032474.1:5520-29529 GCA_013400575.1 Peucedramus taeniatus | reverse complement strand
TTTTTTCTTTTTGCATGCAATTTTTAAGAAGCAGAGAGCAAAGAGCCATAAAGTTTCCTTTTATAGATGGAGGAGACAGCAGCGGAATGCGCTAAAGTGAGCGAGGAAAACCCAAGGTGACACATAATTTTAGTGATAATAAGCAGTGGCAAAACTCCTCTTGTTAAAGACCTAAGGCAAAACTGTGCAGCGTGTGTGAATTCTGCAGCTGAGAACCACAGGGAGGGAAGGGAGACGGGGTAAGACACCTTGAGCAGGATTCAAAGAGCCAGGCTTTAATTTTAGGGATGAAGAATTTGAATATCTCTGCTAAGCAATGAATGAATTATGCCTGTTACAGTGGGATGAGCTGTTCTGCTCCTCAGGTTCACACAACGGGAATTCTCTGGGTAAGGTGAGGCTGCTGCTGAGGCTGGGCTGGGCTGCAGCCCCTGGCACAAGGTTCTGCAGCTCATGGCCCCCGAGCATCCTGCTTCTCACAGCCCGTGTGAGCCATTGGAGGCAATTTCCAGTGCTGGAAAGGCTGGCAGGGAGCTGCTGGCTGTGACTGCAGCATTGAAGGGCTGGAGTTCTGCTTAGGTGCTGCTTTTTGGGTCCAGACAGAGACAGGTCTTGAGGGGCCAGTCCAGCCAAATTATCCTCCAGGCTTCTGGAGACAGAATCTGCCACCTCTCATCCTAAAACCTTGCAGCTTGTGGATTAGGGGAGAAGCTGGGTCAGAATTGGAGCTGACAAGTAGAAGGCATTGAGTGAGTGAGGTGTTTTCTTTAGCAGGTGAGCAGCTAGCAGGTCTGTGTCCCACCTCAGCCTCATTTGGCAGAAATGCCCACTGAAACCTCAGTTGTAGAGTATGAAAAGACAGAATTTCTTTGTTTTTACAGGCTTAGAGGTGAAACATCATAATTCCCACCTTGTGCTGAGCTCCAGTGCACAGGGGTGCAGTCTCTGGGGCTGGGGGCTGTTGGTGGAGTGGGGGTCAGGTAATCCCCCCCTGCTCCAAACAAATCATTTTGCTGGGAGCAGAGAGCCCTGGCTGCTTCGTGCTGCAATCCTCACCAGTTTCCCTCCACTCCCTGTAAATTCTCCTGACTGAACGTTTCCAGAGGGACCAGGGCTCCTTCCATAGGGCTCTCTGCAGATGCTGATTCCTGGTGGCAGCTCTGTCTGCAGATAATTGCCCAACACCTCTCCTGGCTGCACTTTCTAGAGAGGAATTAATAAAGCCTAATAAGGCACTTAGAGCATCTTGCAGCTCGGCTGGCTGCCTGCACGCCCAGGGGTGGCACAGCTGGATATCAGAGTGTCTGCTCCTCCCAGGGCTGCCTGGAGCACTCCCTGAGCTGCTCCCTGGCCGTGGCACTTCTGGAGCTGCTCTGGGAGCAGGTGCTGCAGGGGTGGCCACAGCAGGGCTTGCCAGTGAGCTCCAGGCTCCAGTTCGATGGAAAATAGACCTGAAAGCCCCGTGTGGCTGCTGCACGAGGAGGAATTTCCAGTTTTACCATCTCTGTGCCTGTTCTCCTGTCGAGTTGTCCCGAGGCAGTGCAGGATGTTGTGCTGAGCTTTGGGTCATGGTTCCAAATCTGGTTCATTTCTGCTTTGTGCATTAGTGCACAGGATCTCACAGTGCCCTTCAGTAGAGGCAGGAAGATGTTGCTGACACCCACAATAACTCACCTGCACAGAAATCACCATCTCTAATGTGTGAGACGGGTACTTGAGCACCAAGCAGCTGCTCCCAGGCACTGCCTGTGGCGTGGTTTCCTCTCTGGAGCTCTGTGCACAGGCAGCTCAGGGTGCACAGGGGAGAGGGGCCGTGCTCAGCCCTCAGTCCCATCAGAGGGATCCTCATTCAGCTCTGTGCCTGCAGAGAAACTGGTGATGATGCCTTGGAGGGGCTCCCTAGGACAGAGGCTGGACAGAGTTAGGAGAATAAAGTGGGTATTTATTAAAGGCCTTCAACAAATACATCTTGGGCAGCCAAAGTCTCCCAGAGGCTGCAGCCAGGATGGACGATGAGTTTTTCAGGCAGATATAAGTTTGGTCCATTTACATATCAGGGGTTAATTCTCCAATTACAGCTTCAGGTAATGAAGCCAAATACCCCCAGTTCTCCCCAACTCACTTTTGTTTATACTTTTTGGGGCCTGAGGCTGTAGGTTGTCCTTGGTTCTCAGGCCTAGAAGGATTGTTCTGTCTGACCACAATGTAAAGACAGTAGCTAACACTGTGTATGGAGTTTAGAGTTATATACTGATGAAGTACAGGATTTGAAAAATATAAAGTCTAAAGCCCTAAGGCATCAGTGACACTCCCCATTGCTCAGAGCAGTCTCCAGCTGTGCAGGTGTAACCCTTGTGCTCAGCTCCCCTAAGGTGTGTCCATTCCCAGGAGTGTTTCAGACTCACTGTCACAGCCCCATGAGGCTGCTGGGGCAGGACCTGGCTCCTTCCTGGGGGGCAGAAATAGATGGGGCAGCAGGGCAAGACCTGAAACTCCCCCAAGGGAAGCATTTCTTTCCCTTCTGCATCTGGCAAGGGAAAGGAGATGGGCTGGACTGACAGCTCCTGCCAGGGGGGAACAGGAGAGGGAGATCAATCACTCCCAAATCCATTCCTGCACCTCTGTCTCCTCCAGCTGGATCAAAGCAGGGCTGCCTGGCCCAGACCTTGGCTCTGAATTTCTGACGTTAAGCTGCTTTATAGCAAGTCTGTGAAGGTAAGCAGAAGGCAGCAAGAAGGGGCATCCTGCTGACCAGCAGCTGCTGAGCCCTCAGCTGGCTGCAGAGCCAGCCCTGTCCCTGCCTGCGAGGACAGGGGTATAAATAGCTGTGGAGCTGAGGGGATGAGTGGGTTATACAATGAACCTCAGCACTCTCAGAGCCAAAAATACCTGCAGGAATGATGGGCAGTTCGAATGACATTCGCAGAACGCCGCTAATGGCAAAAAATTGCTGCCACATTGAGCAGAGTCCCTGTGACAGAGTGACTCATCCTGCCCTGCCCGTGTGAGCCTCACACCCTGAGTGCAGTGCTGCACTCTGCACTCCCTGCTCCCTGCACACTTCTGCCCAAGGAGGGACAGGGAGCAGCACACAAAAGGGTTCCAGAGTTCCATGGCATCCTCAGCCCTGCAGCTCAGGTCTCAGGTCAATGTTATTTTCCTTTTCCATTTTGCAGAATGACAGGAGGACTGATTGTGCTCACCTTGGCAAGGCAGCGAATCCTCCCTTTGTTGCTGGATAATAAGGGACAATAATTCTCAGAGAGTGAGCAGGAGACAGAGTTTTTGTGAAATGCTCCCATTTTGTATATAAACCTGTCTCTATTTTTCAATCCTAAATGGCCCTTGAATTGAAATCCCAGTGTCAGAGCTGTCTCCATTCAGTGTGAAAGCTGCAAAGAAATGAAAACTGTCCCGAGCTGCTCAGCCTCTGGAGAGGGGATGTATTTCTCAGTGGATGTCTGTAACTATGTCTTTCTGTGAAACTGCAGTGATTTTATGTTTATGATGTTGGGACAAAGGGTATTGAGCTTGTCCTCTGGCTCCACCACTGCCCTGTGTGGCTTTGGGCACTGTCTGTGTAACCTCTAACACCTGTGGGATCGGTGTCCACTCCCCTGCAGGGTCCTGGGTGCTGCCCTGGGGGCTCTGGGTGCAGAGTGGGGCCCTGCCTGTAGGAGGGTAAGTGCAGCCCCTGCAGCTGGATGGCCCTGGGCAGAAAATGGGCTGTTCCTCCCTCCCCTCTCTTTGCTTGGATCATGGCTCCTCTTGGCTGTTTCTTGGATATGGGAGCTGAGATTCCAGCACAGCCTCAGGAAAGGGTTGTTAAATGAGGTGTGTAGCAGGTTCTCCTGACTCTGGCAGGGGTCATGGGGTTGGGGGCTGGCTGGCACCACAGGGCTGTGCTAAAAACAAGCAGTGAAGTCCAGAGCTCCTTTCCAACACAGATTCCAGGAGCGTTCTCCGAAAATCCTAAATCAAAAGTAAGGATGAAGATTTCCATCTTGCAAGGAGAGAGTGCCCAGTTAGAACTGCCTTCCTGAAACTCCACCCAGTGGAATCTCAGTATTCTGTTTATTTTCCTCTGTTTGGAGTAGTGAAATGCTCCTTTGCTCGTGCCTGTACCTCTGCCTGAGCTCCTTCAGCCAGCACCGTGTCCCTGCCTGCTCCCAACCTTTGGATCCTCTAGACATATATTAGTAGTTGCATGACTCAATTGTATGAGTTGTTACATTAAATTACATGGTGCTACTCAAAAAGAATGTTAATTTAGTTTCCCTACAACTGTGTTCAACTTAATTTTTAATCAGATCTGACAGCAAAAATTTAAATCAAGTGCTGCATCTTGGCTGTGAGAGGGCCGAGTACATCGCGAACGCACCAAAGCGATCAGGACAGTTTGCAACACTGATACTCACTGGGTGTAGGCTGCCTGCTGTGTGGGAGGCAGAAATTATCCCTTTTCTCCCACCAGGCTTCAGGGAGGAGCAGCTGTGCCGAGCTCTGGGGTTGGGAAGGCAGAACCAGGGATGTTCAGGGCTCCAGACCCCAAAGGACACAGCAGCTGTAGCGGGGGCTGCTGACAGAGTGCTGGCAGCAAATGTAAAGCAAAAGGAGATTAGAAATCAGGCTTCAATCTTTGTCATTTTCCTTGTAATTTGAACAGTGCTGCAGGCCAGGGAGGGAGGAACCAAAAGCAATTTGCAGCCCCTATAACTGCGGGAAGTGGAGGCGACAGGGAGTTCTCTGGGCATGGCTGAACTTCTCCAGGTGCAAGAGCAGCTCCCAAATGGAGCCAGGGAGCAGCTTGGTGTCTGCTCAGCACTTCCTGCTCTGCATTCAGGAGATCAGGTGCTGGAGATAAAGAATGACTGATTAATTAGGAGTGGTTGGCTAATTAAAGAAAAAATAAACCACTAAACCCCTAGCAAGCCAGTGGCCTGTTAATCATAGTAATGTTCTGGGGGGAATTCAGGGAGATGTGCAAGTCCTTAAAAATCCCAGCAAAAACACTACACTGCTCTTCCTTTCCTTCTTTGTTGAGAGCATGGCATTTAAAGTGTGGTAATCTGCTGAAAATACCAATGGCCATTTGTCCAACTGCGTGGGTAGGGGCAAATGTGGCTTCCTGCTCTGGGTTTCTGTCTTTGTTCCATCAGCAGGCAGGAAAGGGTTTTCCCTTTCTGGAAGCAGCCTGCATCACTGCGTGTCTTCTAATAGAAAAAGCAAGATCTGTATAAATTCATAATGGCTGCAGTAATCTTTCTTCTTCGTGAAAAGCTGGTATTAATCAGGAGTGTCACAAACTATGAATTTTATTGTGGTGATATTCATTATATGTGATGTACAGAGGGAAAACGTGATGCAGAAAGTGCAATGAATTGCATTTGTTGCAATGACTAGAGCTAAGTGGAAATAAATTAAGCGTGATGTGTTTTAGGAGGTTCTGTGTTCTGTAGCAGGTATAAAAAACTGTCCAGAAATGTTGATATAGAGAAGATTTCTAAGGTGTAAACAGAGCTACAAACACAGCAAAAGAAAAATAAATTCATTTTGATGCACACAGACATATCCTTTGCTGTGCACTTAACAGAGGGCTGCAGAAAGCAAATATTCTTTCTATTCTAGAAATTTCCAGAACCAGGATAATTGCTACCTGTGGTTGCTGTGGGAACCAGAACTTTCTGATTCCAGATTTTAAGAGCATGGAGTCTCAGCCAAATGTGCCATGTCAGGGTGACTGCTGCCACATAAAGGAAAATTGGGCAGTTTGTGGTTAACATAAACATATTGGGAAAAGAGGATTTTGCCAGAGTAGAGATTTGGCTGGTGTTTTCATCTGGAGAAAACCTGGAGTTTGGCAGCTGGATGGAGCCACAGGCTTTGTTCAAAGGCAGAGCTGTTTGACCCCAAATTGCCTTTTCTGTTCTGGAAGGAGGGAGAGGAGCCAGGGGCAACACGGTGGAGAGCAGATCCCTCCAGAAGAGCAGAACCATCCCACAGCCCAGCCTGTGGGATGCATGGTTCAGAAGGCCACAAGACCCTTAATTACAAGACCTTTTAAGGAGTTATTGACTAATAAAAGACTGTCAACAAGGATATTTATGGTTTTGACCCAATCCTTAAATATTTAGTCTTACAGACTCATGCTACAGTGTAAATTTTCTTAGCCAGTCATGTTATGACACACAAACCTACAGTACTGCATTCTAATTTTCTTGTTTACCTCTGTAACTACATTTATTTTTTCTATATCTTAAACTCTAAAATTCTAAACTTTCTTTTTCTAAACTCAATGTGTCTCTTTAAACTCTAAGTTTGGAAGCCTTTTCCAAGGTCTCAGATCAAATCCTGTGTTCAATTCTAAGCTTTGGCTTACAGGCCCAAAGTTCTGAGAATTCCCTGCATTTCAGATTCCAACAAACCATCACAAATACCCCACTGCCTCCAGTGCCACCGCCCTGGCAGTGTTTGATTTTTAAGGGACACTTTAAAGATCCAGTTTGAAAGCCCCACCAAAGCAGAGTGAGAGCAGGAGGATGGGAGCAGCAGAGGCTGGGCAGCATCTGGAACCCCCAGTAACGAGGCCCTAGTGAGAACCTCCACACAAAATATCACCTGATCTCTGAGTGAAGGAAAGGAGGCTCCAGCCTGGATCCATCTGCAGTGAAATTTTATTGATTATGTGAAACCCTTCAGGCAATTCTGCTCGCACCTGCAAAGGAGGATTTGGGTTTGTTCCCTGGGATGTCATTTTTTCCTGGCTGCCACACTGCCTGGAATAGTCCTTCTGATTTCTTTTGTGCAGTGCTGCAAGCTGCTGGAATAACCACTTTAGAATTCATGTTTCTAGAAGCAGCTAGAAGGAACAGAGCTGCTCAGCTAAACCCACTGTTCCTTGCAGCAGTGTTGCATTTCTGGCTTCTTTAAGCTCTGCTCAGTTTGCTGTGTTGGCACATTTAGGCTGGGTTTTAGCAACTGGCACTTCAGGAGACCTCAAATATTCCTGTGTAAAAACTTATTCTGGTGAGTACACGGTGGCTTGTGCTTCTTCATTCTCAAAGGGTGTTGCTAGGAATAACAATTATTGTGCACAAATACCATAAATTAGAGGGAACCCTTGAAACTCCAACACAGCACCTAAGTGACATTTAAAGTAGAAGTGAAGAGGGTCCTGTGTCAGCACAGTGTGTCTTGATGCTCAGGAATAAACTTGGAAATAAATAAATAAATTTGGAAATTAATAAATTTGGAATAAATACCGTGTGTCATTTTCCATGTAAGCAAGGGTTAAGAAGTGCAGCACATCTGTTAAATTTGGGGGTTATTGCTTGCAGAGCTTTGCTAGAGATGGTTTATGGAGACAATGAAACTAAAACCCACGGGCTGTTTGATATTTCCTTCTGTTCTTTTCAATGGGTGTGTGCACATCTGGCTCTGAGAGCTGGTTTCTGCACATCTGGCACTGAGGGGGTGTGTGCACAGCTGGCTCTGAGGGTTTTGTGCACAGCTGGCACTGAGGGTTTTGTGCACATCTGGCACTGAGGGGTGTGTGCACAGCTGGCTCTGAGGGTTTTGTGCACAGCTGGCACTGAGGGTTTTGTGCACATCTGGCACTGAGGGCTGGTGTGTGCACATCTGGCACTGAGGGTTTTGTGCACAGCTGGCACTGAGGGCTTTGTGCACAGCTGGCACTGAGGGCTGGGCTCTCTCTGGCCATTGCTGGAATTGCTTCTCTGAGCTGCTGGTTTAGTAACCAGTTAAGAACCCTGTTCCCACCTGCAGGGCACTGCCTTGTCCTGGGTTGAACAGGAATATTTTAGGTTTGTAAGTTCATAAACAGACAATGGAAATACCCAGTGCCTCAGCCATACATCAGTGTTTACATAAAGAGCAGGAGTTACTCTCCTAAAAAAGCAATTTCTGTGCTCAGCCCCCTGCTAGGCAAAGGGGGCTTTTACTTTCTCTGAATAAGTGTTCTCATTTTAGAAGGAAATAAATCCATGAATTTTTATTGTTATTTTGAACAATCTTATAGCACAATTAAAATAGTGGGTTTTCTGTAATCTTTCTGGGAAACAAAGGACTGTTTACAGAGTAAAGGAAATAACAAGCTTGGCATTGTTGTCATCTGAGGATTCTACTTTCCAGGGAAGGAACAAACCTGCCCCTGCACTGGAAATGGAAAGTAAAGATTTTTCCTGAGACTATTGAGCCTGGAAGTCAGACAAGTTGAATCAAAATGGCTTTTTCATTTTGAACATCTTTACTGCAGAATATTAAGAAACTCAAACTTGAAGTTTCCTGTAACACTTTCATTAAATACTTTTCTTAAAAACAAGGTTTGGGCCAAAGCAAATGGAACCAGCTTGGGACTGGAAATCTGGTTTGGATTTTAAACCCATGATAGTACAACACTTTCCAAATTCCAATTAACTAGATTATTTTTCTTTGCCTTTTTTCTCCATAAGCTTCTATTCTTTATGCATTTTTAATAAGCTTTATCCTGGGAAAACATGAGGGCTCTGACTGCAAGTGAAAAGAATAAAAGCAGTTGCTGGATCACTCTGAAAATCTGAGGAGTGCTGGCAAGCTTGGAGGGCGAAGTAAAGCAATGAGGAAATCTGAGCTCTGGTTTTATTAGAAACTGTGAATGGAGATAAAACCTTTCACAAACCCTGTTTAGCTGAAAGAAAAAAATGCAGAGTAACAGCAGTAGATAAACCTTTGACAGGGCTCGCACCTGTGCCAATAGCAGATGACCTTGGTGTCCTTTTTCTCTGCCAAAATCTCAGAGCTCTGAGTTTGGGACTGGCTGGTCCCTCCCTGAGGAGGGGAGGATGGCCCAGGTCAGTGCAAACACACAGAGGAGAAATCCCTCCCAAACCCAGATCTTTAAGGAGAAAGCAGTGATAGAGATGATGCTTCCAGAATGTATAATTTACATTTCTCTTTCCCTTTAAGGAGAATAGATGGGCCTGGGGTGCCCAGCAGATGGGTTTGTCTGCAGTCTGTGTTGTGGAGGCTGCTGGGAGCCCCTGGGAGCAGAGCAGAGGTGGCTGTTGGGGGGCTGAGCCCACCCCTCCCTTCCCCACCAGGCTGTGCATCCCTGGGGATCACTGGGCTGGAACCCAGGAGATGTGGTGAGGGGTGAGCCCCTGTTTGATGCCTTGTGGGGCTACCTAAAAACAGAGACCAGACAAAATTAAGGCAATAAAAAGCAATTCTATTTATTGAAGGGACTTCAAGTACATTTAGGGCAGACAAAGCCCTGCAGGGGCTACACACAAAATGGACAATGGGTCACAGGTTTTCACACTTTTGTAAGTTGGGTCCATTTGCATATTGGGGCTTCATCTGCCAGTTACAGCTTCAGCTAATGAAGTCATTGACCCCAAGTTTGCTCCCCCCAACTCACTTTTGTTTCCATCTCTCAGGCCTGAGGCAGTGAGGTGTCCTTGATTGCCAGGCCTGGAGAGGAATTGTTGTGTCTGCCCAAACTGGGAAAGCAGCAGCTCACACTGCATGTGGAGTTTAGAGTTCTACACTAAAGAATGGCAGAGTTACAAATAGATGAAAAATAGAAAAGCTAAAATCCTGAGGCATCATTCCCAGGATGGGAGAGGAGCACAAATGCCCAGGAGGGCTGTGGGGACAGTCAGGCTCTCTCAGGCTGCCCAGCACTTACTGCCATGTGTTCCTTCCCACCCGTTTGTGTTTTGTAAACACTAAGAAATAATATTTAGTTCTTTACATGAAACAGACTCCTGATTTGAGACTAATCACTTGTAGTGGGTGGCTGGAGCCTCCAGAGCTGGTGCTGGGTGTTTGCTGTTCCCTGAGACTGGCATGTGCCTTCCCTTAAGTGAAATGACACAAGCCCAGAAGTTTCCCCTGAATTGTGCCTGCTGTTTGCTGCTGCTCCCTTGGAGTGCCTGCTGTCCTGAGGGCACCACGACCTCTGGCTAAATGTGGGGTGCTGTACCCAGCCCCCATGGTCAGCAGCTGGGGCAGGCAGGTGCTGGAGCTGCTGGGGTTCTGTGTGTGACAGATGAGTGATGCCATGGTTGACTCTCACAATTCAAAGGCAAATATCCTGTATATATGTTAGGAGAAGTTTTATAGATTTATAGTTATGTTTCACCCCCCCTTGTGTTGTTATCAGGGGTGCCCTGGGTTTGGGACATTTGGGAGGGTCACTCGTTACCATGGCAACAGCTGAGCTCCAATCAGGATGTCAGGCAGTGATCTCCACCCCTGGACAGAGAAGAAGGAGTTGATGGACAGAACTTTAGGAGTGGCTGTTGTAGAACCCCCAGCCTGGGAATAATGTGCTCTGACTCCATGATTCAGAATGCTGAACAATTGCTTTATTAAGCTATACTATATTACACTAATACTATACTAAATTACATACTAAAAAGATACTATCTTAAAGAAAACCCATGACTCTTTCCAGACAGTCCAACACAGCTTTTTTCCAATTGGCCAATCACTCAAAACAACCTTCACTGGTATCCAATTAACAAATCACTTTGGGCAAACAATCCCCATAACACATTCCACATGTGCCAAACAATAGGAGCAGTGAATAGAGATAAGACTTGTTTTCTCATCTCTGAGCTTTCTCACTGCCTTGCCCAGGAAAAAACCTTGGGAAAGTTGTCCCTGCTGCTCTCTGTGCAGAGAGCAGTAGCTACAAGGGGCTAAAGGGTTAAAAGGCAAAACCTCCACTGTGTGGGTGAGCACATGGAGGGGAAAATCCTCTGCTCCAGGCACTGTAATATTTTCTCTATTCGGCCTTCTGTTGTATTTTTGATAAGGTTTTAATAAGCCTTTTAAATTTTTGAGAGTTGGTATCATTTCTCACACGTGGATGGGTGCAGGATGCTGCAGGTGGGTCCTGCTCACCTCCTTGGTGGTCCCACAGCTTCCCCAGCCCCAGGCACAGGAGCAGCCTCACTGGAAAAGCTGCAGCCCAGCCCTTTCCCCGTCAGAACTAATCAGCATCACACCAGCTAATGGGGAGCACAAAACCTATTTAAAAGCTACATTTACCACTTGGCTGATTCCATTACGTCGTGTAATAACCAGGTGTCACATTTCCTCTCCAAATGCCGATTTTAATGCTTCCCTGGCCTGCTGGGCTCAGCCAGGCTCAGCCAGGGTCCTCCCCCTGTCCTTCTTCTGCCCCGCAGGATCCAGCAGTGGTAGGAGGAGAGGGGACCTGGGGGTGGCAATGGGCTGTGTGGGTCAAGAGGGTGCCTGGATGGGTGCTCCAGAGCTGGGGATGGTGTTGCAGTAGCTGAGCTGGATGTGATGCTGCCAGACCTGAGTCCTGACAGTCCCAGGGAGCTGATGGAGGAGGTTCTGAAGCCTCTCAGGTTTCCAAGGCTTTCCCTGGACCTGCTCCACGTGCTGATGGCCTCAGCTCCCCATGGCAAAGGCTTCCTTGGAAGGGAGCAGCCCCTCTGTGATGTCTGAGATCTGAGGGCTGAGCACATTTGGTTTTACATGTCTGTGTAGCCTCTGTTATCACTGAATTATGCATGATCTCTTGGGAACAGGAATGCTATCTGCATTTGTTGTTTTCAAGGGGACACCTGTCCCCACGTTTCCCCCTGGAACAGTCAAACTGTGGCTTTCTGCCTGCTCTGTCAACCCAGCAGGGACAGGAGGCAGCTGAGGCCACCCAGAGGGGTGCTCAGGGCTGTCTTGGTGTCTCCCCATGCAGTGCTGCCCTCCCCATCAGAGCTCCAGGACTCTGGAATCACCTGGAACATGAATCCCTATTTTGCAGTAATTCTTGTTTTACAGCAGATATTTTTGCAAGGATTCAGGTGCTTAGTGAAAAGTAAATATCATTGGGGCTGCTCACCTGGCTTCCCACAGGGCTGTGGCAGGAGTGACTGCACACAAGCCCCAAAGAACAACATAGATGCCAAACAAGTTTTGCTGTGGGATTGGAATAGGCCTTGTAATGCTAAAGTGAGATTTTTAAGTCCCAGACAGAGCTTCCAGTGTGCTGGATTTCTCCCAAAGTGAGAACAATGTTTTTTTAGCAAACCAAATAATATAACTCCTTGAGCTTCATCTCTTCCCTGTACTTAGGAAGCTGGAATTCCTTTCCTAGCTTTTCCTTTTCTTCTGTTTTCTTTTCCCTTTGGGCCCTGAAATCTCACAGATCTCTACTTGTCTTAGTAAGTGTATCCAGAATGAGAAGAAAACCTTATCTTCAGACCTTGCTGATACTTTCTGTTCTTGGTACACAAGCACCAGAAAAAAGCCCGTGAGTTTGCAGCTTGCACTCGAGCTGTCTTAGAGGGATCTGAAGTTCCTGGGAGTTCTGAAGCTCCTTTCTAGGAGCCTTGAGTCAAGCATCAAAGATCAGTTGTCATTTTTCCTCTCTTGTTTGTGTTCGTGCTCTGGTATGTGTTACCCGTGGTGGTTTTTATCTGTAGCTACAGTTTTACAGAACAAGATTAAGGATGTAATTGCCTTCTTTGATTTTTAACGAGATCAAACAGAATGACAGGAACACCAGAAAAAGGTTTGGTAAACTGCTCAGCTTTGGGAGCAGCTGAAGGGCTGGGGCACCTCGGGGGATGCTCTGCTGGAAAGGAGAGGCTGCAGCCCCAGGAGCTGCTGCTCAAACACCAATTTGGGCAGGGCAGGGTTTTCCTCCCAAATTCTTTTGATGGGTTGGAGGCTGCATGAGCACAGAAAAATTGGGACAACCAAAGGCTCAGCAGAGCCCAGGGAGATGATCTCCAGGGGTGGCCTGGGGACAGCTCCTGTCTTTTGGGGCTGGTGAGGCCTGATGGATGCTGGCCACAGTGGTGGTCCCACCATCCAGCTGTGCTCTGTAACATAATTTTGTTAATAAATAAATCTTATAACTTTGTTAAAAGAATAAAAGTTAAAAGAATAAAGTTAAAAGACAAAGTTAAAAAGAATAAAAGCAGATAAATTTAATGAAGGGGTTTCAGGTACATTAAAGGCAGATGAAGCCTCCCCAAGGAGCTACACCCAAGTTGGAAGATGGTCACGAGTTTTTCCTACAGATATAAGTTTGGTTCATTTGCATATTAGGGGTTAATCCTCCAGTTACAGCTTCAATTAATGAAGTCAGATGCCCCCAGTTTGCTCCCCCCAATTCACTTTTGTTTATACTTTCTGGGGCCTGAGGCTGTAGGGTATCCTTGGATCTCAGGCCTGGAGGAATTGTTCTGTCTGTCCAAAATGTGAAGACAGTAGCTGACACTCTAGATGGAGTTTAGTTATGCACTAATGCAGTACAGGATTTGAAAAATATAAAATCTAAAATCTTAAGGCATCAGGGAGCCCTCATGCTGCCCTGTGATGTAAGTTCATGTTCTGTGTGATCCTCTGGCTCTGCTGTTGAGAACATCAGTGGTTAAATACAGGGATCCCTCTCTCAGTCTGTGAGGCAAGGAGAGTCTGAGGGGAGCTCAGCTCACGTGCAGGCAGAGGAGCCTGGAGCTGGCAGCAGAGCTGAGGAAGGATGTCCATGCCATGGCCATGTCCAGAGCATGGAATTGCTGGACATGGATCCTCTGGAGAGGGACAGGAGGATTGAGGGTAGTGGTGAGCATAAAAAATGCAGTTTAGCATTCGGGGTTTGGGAAAAAATTTCTTTGGGTTCTCTTAAGGTTGCTTTGTGGTATTTGCTGTCAAGAACTCAACGTGAAGGTAGTCACAAATAGTCAGGAGGAATGCAACCAAAGTATCATGTTTGGCACACCCTAAACACAGATATTCAAATAAACAGAAGAGGAGGAGTGTGACGAATGGATGTAGAAGGAAACGTTCTGGGTGCAGGTGCAGAAATAAAGAGAAGGGAAGTCACAGGATTTTGTTTTCTTCTTTGAATTATCCTTTGCTCCTCTGAGATATGGGAGTGATAAGTCTTTGAGAAAGAAAAACCTTCCTCTCAGTGACCTTATGGATTTAAGATCTATTTCTAAACCAAATTTTCATAAAAAACCTGCCACACACAATCTCCAGATTAAACCTCATTTTATTTTCAGACAGACATGACCTTTCCCAGCTTTGGATATTAAATATCACAAAACCTGCTGCAATTTAAGCTGAGGATTTTCCATTCAAATAAATGTAACTTAAAAGCAAAAGTAACTTCTCTGCAGCACATAGGGGAGCACAGGGCTGGGAGTGGGGAAGCACTTTCCCCTCTCCCAAGGAGGCTCTCACACTCCATGCCCTGCAGCTGGCTCTGCACCCCTCCCCAGCCCCTGGGACAGCTTCCTTGGCTTGCAAGAAGCAGTTTGCTCTGCTGTCAGTGCCTGTGGACACTGTTGGGAAGGGGAGAAGGCATCCAGGGAATCCTTCCCAGTGCTGCTGGGATGGCCAGTGCCATCACAGGGGCACCAGCAGAGCCTGGATGGACAGGCAGCCACTGGTGATGGGCTGGGCAAAGAGGGAAGAGAAAACACCACCTGGTGTGAAAACATTGGGTTTGCTGTGCTCATCCTCACCAAAAGATGAATCATTATCAGGGGAATATGCACCGACATCAGCAGATTCTGTCTCTCCCTGCTGGAGAGCATGTTCTCAGCTGTAACCCAAAGTTTGGCTAATTTGCAAAAACTCCAAACTTCAGCAGGGTTTTTCCATCCTCCCCTTTCAGCTGGAAGCACTGTTCAGGTAACAAACGTTTTGAGACAACAAATCAATGCTGTTCTCTGTAACAGAATTACCTTGACTTGCTCAGCTTTGGTCTCTGTCAATGTCTGAGCTCTCACGGGTGAAAGGAGGGGTCTGAGCTCCTTAGCAGGTGCTGAGCTGAACCAGAGTCACCCTCAGGAGGAAGGCAAAGCCTCCAGGGGAAAGGGCAGTTTGGATGGACGTGAGTGTTAAACATGGAAATAGTGCTGGCCAAGGCTGGGATGAAGTAAATAATCTTGGTTTGAGCTGGGAGGGAATTTTGGAAGCTTTCCCATGGCTTTGCTCTGTCATTTGGGTTTTTTTTGGTCTTGCACTTGAAATTTTGTGGTGATTAAATGGCTCCTCTGATTTCCAGTATTCCTGCTTCAGTATCTGGACCCTCAATATCTCTCCAAAGAGGAGCTGTTGCACTTGTGCCATAGGTACAGAGTTACAACATCGTCAGGAAAAGGAGGTGGAAAGAAATCCCTGCTGTGGACAGAGGGCTCACAGCAGGGAACACACCACGTGTGGTGCTGCCATGGGTTCCTGCTGTGGGGTAAAGGCACCTCAAAGCAAGGAAGAGAAGGGGCTGGCTGAGGGGTGGTAAAGGTGGGGGACTGCTCCACTTGCAGGGAGCAGCAGGAGGGAGGGAGATGAAATGTTGAAAAGGGGATGTGGAGCATCAAATGGAATATTTCCACCCAGCTGGGTCCACGCTGTGCTACGTGCAGGTGGAGAGCAGCACTCAGCCAGGCTCTGGTGGGGTGTGTTGGGGGATGAAGGTGGGAGGGAGGAGGGTCCTTGGTGTACCCACACCCCACACTGGAGGGGGGACGGGACTCCCTGGCTCCTTCAGACCATCTTCCCATTTATCCAGCCCTGAATTGGAGTCTCTGTCTGGGATTTGACACCATGCTGCTCATGCTTGCCCCATCCCACCCACGAAGCCAGTCTTCTCCCTGACACACCTCCCTGCTTCCAAACCTGCAAACCTGATTTATTTGGGTAATTCCAGCAGAAACAGTGGTGTTGGAAATCCACGGGCCCCACGCCGCTCCCCTGCCCACATTCCCTACCACCACAGCTGTGGGGGCAAGCTTTGAGCAAACCAAAGCACCCTGAAAGTCCAGGAGAGCCCCGAATTTCCTGACTCTTCTATTCAGGCCACATATGCGAGTTGCCATGGAGATGTGCTGAGTGCGGGCACGATGCTCCAGCGATGGAGTCTCACAGCCAGAGGCATCTGTTAATCTTATTTTTATCAATTTTTAAAGAGGGCATGATGGTGGTATCTTCCCCATCTTCCCCTCATCTCTTGCAAAGTTTGGCATTTGAGCTCGCTGGGAGCAGGGGCTGCAGCCACTTTGAAAATGAACCTTAACGAACACGGAGCACCAGAGAGGGGAACGTGTGCTCCGAGGGGTGGAATTTAGTAGCAGGGAGCTGCCACCTTTGACACACAGCTCCAGCTTTAATGAGGGGGAGATTGACAGCCCAGCACAGGTAAAAGGGAGATGAGCCTTTGCCTCTGCCTCGGGGGGTCATGGCTAAGCTGGGGCCCGTGGCCAGGTCAGGAGGAGGAAATGGAGCTTTTATTTATGAAACTCTGAGTCAGTGTCCATCTGCAAGTGGATCTCTTAATTGGATTTTCTTTCTTCTTGTCCAGGGTCCCTGGCTCCAGCCAGTGCCTTGTTCCAGAGGGGATGGGTTGATGGGTCCTGGGTGAGTGCCTGGCTCAGCTGGAGCATCCCAGGCTGTGCATTCCAGGCTGTACACTGATGGCTTTTTTGGGGCTGCCTAAAAACAGAGGCCAGACAATATTAAAGGGAAAAAAAAAGATATTATATTTATTGAAGTGCCTTCAGATACATTTCAGGCAGATGAAGCCCCCCAGAGGCTACACACAAAATGGACAATGGGTCACAGGTTTTCACACTTTTATAACTTTGGGCCATTTGCATATTGGGGGTTCATCTTCCAATTACAGCTTCAGCTAATGAAGTCATTGACCCCAGGTTTGCTCCCCCCAACTCACTTTTGTTTCCATCTCTCAGGCCTGAGGCAGTGAGGTGTCCTTGATTGCCAGGCCTGGAGAGGATTTGTTGTGTCTGCCCAAACTGGGAAAGCAGCAGCTCACACTGCATATGGAGTTTAGAGTTCTACACTAAAGAACTGCAGGATTACAAATATATTAAAAACATAAAAGCTAAAATCCTGAGGCATCAACACGATCACCCACAGAGCTCCTCCTGCTCTGGCAGTGGAGCCAAAGGGCCAGGTTGGAGCCTGGCCATGGTCCTGCTGAGCTCCTGGGGGGCCAGGCAGGGTGGGACCCCCACAGCAGGCGAGGGCTGGTCACCAGAATTAGCCTGGAAGCACCCAGGGATGTCCAGCCAGGGCGTGTCTGTGGTTTAGCACGGGTGGTTTGTCCTCAGCAGAGGCTCTGAACACGCAGCAGCGTTTGAAGTCCTCTCACAACAGGAGGATGGAAATGCTGAGTAGCAACGGTGTTCTGAGGAAGAAATAATTGTTTAATACAAAGAGAATATCTCTGTTTTCCTCGTTTCCCACATGATTTTATTTAGCTAAGTGCCATCAAGTCTCAACAATGGGAACATTTCCACTCCAGCTCTGACAAAAGCCAGCCTGTCTCTCGCAGTAAATCACACTCCCTCCACTAAGGCTGTTAGAAGTCACTATAAAAATGACACAAAGAACCACACAGGGCGTGAGCCAAAACCAGCAGGGAGAGGGGGAAATAAAGCAGTTTTAGCCCTTATCACCACAAAGTACTCTTCCCAAAGAGATTCCCAAGAAGAATAGCCTGGACTGTCTCGCTGCGAGCCAGCCAGCAATGATGTGAGGATGTTTCTGCTCATGGAGTGTCCAGATTTGCAGCATCTTGGTGGTGCTTGAGGGCATTGATGAGGCTCTGGCCTCGTTAAACTCTGCAACCATGTGATGAAAGGCTGCTCTCCTGGGAAAGTCCATACCCTGAGCTTGAGCTGAGCAGGGTGGCTCCGAGCCCAGGACTTCAGTGGGCAACACTGACAGGATGGGGAGGTGACATTACCAAACCAGAAAGTGATCCTCCAGAATTAACACAAGCTGAACCCTAATGAGTGTTCAGCAGAATGAAATAACCTCAGGTGAGATCACCCTCCCTCCTGGGGCTGGGGAGATGACTCTGGGCCATGTCCACACCCGTGCTGTGCCTCTCTGCTCCTGCCCACCCCAGACTCCACCAGGGGGGACACAGTTATTCCTGTGTCCTTGCATGCAGCTGTGTGCAGAAGTGTCTCTGGAAGCCAACAGGATTCACTCTGGAGCACATAACACAGAATTATGAGAGTTGTTTGCCTGAGTATTATCTAATCTTGGAGCCAAACTGAGGTCTGTGCTGATGTGGACACATTTTCTACATGAGTAATCTGCAAAGAAGATGCTCGACATAAATGCCACCTGATTTTGCTTGGATTTGATCCCCTTTATTTACTGCACTGTTGTACCTGTTTATTATTTTCAGCTTCTCTTCTGGCATTTTACCTCGCAGCACCTGCGGGTTTCACCCTGCATCAGGACATCTGGGTGGGGGCAGCACAGCTCCTCCGTGTCATTCTCTGCTTGGATGTGAAAGTAAGAGAGGGAAAACAGAGAAAATAGATGCCAAAACAACTGCACCTTCCAAAAATAGCGCCACAGCTCCTCACAGTGCTGGCAGGGAGGACTCTGGGGGCAGCCACCAGCCCTGCCCTGCCCAGCAGAGCACCTACACTGGGTCAGTGCCAGCGTGGGCTCCCTCTCACTGCCTGTGTGTGCCCGGGGTCCCAGGCCAGGGCTGTGATGCCTTAGGATTTTAGCTTTTATAGTTTTCAGATCCTGTACTGCATTAGTGTGTAACTCTGGACTCCATGATAAGTGTTAGTAAGCTCTCTTCACATTATGTCAGACAGTGAGTTCAGGGGGGAGCAAATTTGGGGTAAAATGACTTCATTCTGTCTGTCAGACAAAACAATCCTTCCAAGCCTGAGAACCAAGGACACCCTCTGCCTCATGCCCCAAAAGTACAAACAAAAGTGAATTGGGGAGGGGGAGCAAACTGGGGATATTTGACTTCTGCACCTGAAGTTGTAATTGGAGGATTAACGCCTGATATGTAAATGGACCAAACTTATATCTGTCTCAAAAACTCATGACCATTGTCCATCTTGGGTGTAGCCTCTGGAAGGCTTTTGACTGCCCAAGGTGTATCTGTTGGAGGCCTTTAATAAATACTCACTTTATTCTCTTAACTCTGTCCTAGGGAGCCCCTCCAAGGCTATCCAGCATCTGCCCCCAGCCCTGCCTGGACTGACCCTCTTCCCCCAGGGTGGTCCCACTCTGCTGCAGCTCCAGCAGCACAGTGCAGTGGGGAGGGGGGGCTGTCAAGAGCTGCCCAGGCTGTCCCACTGCAGCCCCAGCCTGGGCCAGCCAGAGATTCTGACCCCAGAGAGATGGGGGACCCATCCAGACACCCCTTCTCTGGGCAGGAGAACGCTCTGGATTCTCCCCCTGGAGAGCAGAGGTGGCTCCTGCTGAGCTGTCACACCTTATCTGACATTATTATGGCAATTAGTCCCCACACGGGGCTCCAGCTTCAGGCAGGCTTTATGACCTGGCAGTGAATCTCTGCTGGGCAGAGGAGCTCAGCCCTTTCCCTCAGATTATTGCAGAATAATCAGCCTGGTGAGATGCTGCTGTTCAACACGCAGCTGGAGACAGTTTGGGCACAAAGGCCTCGGTTTGTGGGACTCCTCCTGTTTGCAGGACTGGTATCAATCCTCATTCAAATCAAAGCCCCTTCCACACATGCTCCAGTGAAGTGGAATTTTTTGCAGAATAAGGTGTTATTAACCCAGCTCTGCACTTCCCAGTGAGGAAGGAGCCCTGCCACTGAAACCATTCCTCACCAGTGAACCCTGTCAAACAGCGATTAGCAGAGCTTCCAGCACAGGGAAATGCAAACCTCTGACCTTTCCAGCTCTCAGCTGCAGTGGCTTCTAACACATACTTTTTATTTCTCTTCACAGAATTCTAAAAAACTGATTTTTACAGCTCTTCTCATCAGGTCATCATTTTTCCACTTCTCTGTTTCATTTTGCTTCTCCTCTCCCTCTTGCTCACAGCTCTTCTGGCACCAGCCTGGGGACAATGTGAGCTGGAGAGAGAGCAGTGGGGAGAGGAGCAGGGAGAACAGACACCCTGCAGCTCAGGGACATTGTGTCCTTGGCAGAGGTCACATCCTCACCTTCCCAAGGGAGCTTGGATTGCTGGCAGTGCCAGGTCATAAAGCCTGCCTGAAGCTGGAGCCCTGTGTGGGGGCTAATTGTCATAATAATGTCAGATAAGGTGTGACAGCTCAGCAGGAGCCACCTCTGCTCTCCAGGGGGAGAATCCAGAGTGTTCTCCTGCCCAGAGAAGGGGTGTCTGGATGGGTCCCCCATCTCTCTGAGGTCAGAACCTCTGGCTGGCCCAAGGCTGGGGCTGCAGTGGGACAGCCTGGGCAGCTCTTGACAGCCCCCCCTCCCCACGGCACTGTGCTGCTGGAGCTGCAGCAGAGTGGGACCACCCTGGGGGAAGAGGGTGAGTCTAGGCAGGGCTGGGGGCAGATGCTGGATAGCCTTGGAGGGGCTCCCTAGGACAGAGATAAGAGAATAAAGTGGGTATTTATTAAAGGCCTCCAACAGATACACCTTGGGCAGTCAAAAGCCTTCCAGAGGCTGCACCCAAGATGGACAATGGTCATGAGTTTTTGAGACAGAAATAAGTTTGGTCCATTTACATATCAGGGGTTAGCAGAACAAGCGGACAGACAGATGTGCCAAAACAAGCAGCCAAAATGGCAAAGCCTTCAGGGAGTGCTGAGATGTGTTGGGAATGGCCAAGCACCCGTGCCTGTCTGTGTGACAGAACCACCCAAGCACCCAGACCAGCCACAGGCTGTTTCATGGGCATTTCATTGGTTCCAGCTGACCTGAACTTGTGCTTTTTTTCACACAGAAAATTCCCAGCAGACCTGGCAGAGGGAAGTGGTGTCAGCTCAGGTACCAGAGCTTTTTCTTGGGGATAAGCTCTTACATCAGCACAAAGAGCTAACAGCTGTAATTATTAGCTTTAAAAATCCTCAAACTTTGAAATGAAAAGAAAGTTTCAGCATAAAGCAGAAATCTCTGTTATAGGTATTGACACAGTCCTCACCCGCATGCGTTGTCATAAACAAGGACATGATAATTAGATATTTTTAACAGACAAAATTATTTTATTTGCTTCCCTGCCAGTTTCCATGAGCCCATCAGTCATCCCCTTCATAGACAAGATTTCTTATGTTCCCTGACAGGATAAATTATATGGTTCTCATCCAGCAAATCAGCTTTACTGTGCAACATTATCTCTGGCAAAGCGATGGCTGAAAAAATCATCAATTCTGTCCAGGTTTATTAGATCTGTCTTTTATTCACATATTTATTTTATCCCAAGCTGAGGTGCATTTTTTACCATAATTATTAATGACATTCATAGAGGAGAGAATGTAGCTTTTGTTAAGCCAAATCCAGGGCAGTGATGCTCAGGTCATGATGGACTTTGATCAGAGGGGACAATGAGGTCTGAGCCTGAGAGATGGTTGAGACCTTCCAGAATCAGAGTTGAGTGTTTTAGAAAATCTAAATTATTGGAATAACTTATTAATTACAGGCTTCCACTTTTCCCCTGGTGAGCTCCCTGACAGAACTCCAAAAATGAGCAGTGCAGCAGGAGGGGAATTTCTCCCTGCCAGCCTCTTGGTTATCAGAGGAATTAGTGATTCCCAGCACTGATTACCTCAGAATTCCAAATTAAATGAGGGTGTGATGGGATGGGACACTGCAGAACTGCAAATGTCACTGGGAGCCAAGGACCTACTCATGTGAAGAGCTTGAAAACAAAACAGAGAAGGGAATCAGGAGCGTGGTTGGCATTCAGAGATGATGACCCTCATCACCAGCCCAGCCATGGGGGAGCTGGGCTCTCCTGGCACCCCTGGCCATCCCCACCCACCACACACCTGCTCTGAGGAAGGAAATGGTGCTTTCCAGGTGTGATATGGCCCTGGAAAGGAGCAGAAACCACAGCTGAATTTATTGACTGTGTGAGCAGCTGGGTGCCAGGGGCTGAGGCATTTTTCACATCACTTGTTTATAATATGGTCGGTGTAATTCCGCATCCTTTTATTCTCCAGGGCTCGTCAAAAGCGCTGAGAAATGAGGCTGGAAATGTGGGCTGGGGTGAGTGAGGCTGAGTTATTGTGGAAGTTATTGATTGAAGAGTGGGAGCAATAGCATTAGAGCCTGGATCTCATACTATTCTGGTAGTGAGAGGAAACAACATTTTCTTAAACTATAAGTCGATAAATAATTGTTTGTGACTTTTTTTACCTTTTCTGATGATGGTTTTATGTAGCTCTGAGGCACTTTGGGAAGGAGCACAGCTTTCTTGGCCTGTGCAGCAGTGAAATCCATCATATTATCTGGCTGGTTAATGTGAAAAGGAGGAGCCTGGGTGCCTTAAAGAAAATCAAATCTCTAACCAGCCACACAGGACAGGCAAAGGCTGGGCCCCATCACCTGCTGGTTCTGGTTTACTCACCCAGTTTCTGCCAGGGCTCTGTGTTGAGGTGTGCTCTCCATCCTCAGAAATACCAAAGGCACATCCAAAACAGTATTTAAAAGATCAGTAATATGTAAGGTGTAGTTTATCCAGCAAATTAAAGTTTTCCTCCACAGAGATTTCTATGAAGGAACGGGTAATTTACTCCTTTGTTCAGTCACATTAAGCTGATGAGTAAAGTGCAGGAGCAGACTGCAGGGTTTTCATTTTATTTGGCACTTGCCATCCTGGGCTAGGTTCTGGGACTGGCAGCCTGGGAGCCACGGGGCTGTTCCTCTGCCATGGCTGCTCTCCTGACACTTTTAAGGCAGCCCTGCATCTTCCAGTACAAGAGAGTTTAATCTTGTAATTAAATTAAACTTTCATTTTGAGCCAAAAATTTGCTTTTCAAGAATGTAACTCAGAAAAGAACCCAATTCTCTTATTTCATCAGCTCCCCCAAAGTGAGCAGTGGAGGCATTTGCAGTGATTAAATTAATCACCGAGCAGAAATTTGCGTGTAATCGGCTGCCACCAGAGCAGTCACTAATGATTTTTAGCATTTTACGCTCAGGGTCAGCGATTCCTCACCCTTTGGGGCTGGGATGAAGGGGCTGTCAGGCTTCCTGCAGAGAAATGTCTCTCGTTAAAGAGGGGGGGTTGAAGGGTGTCAGGGTTGAACAGGTTGGAAGTGTTCAGCAGGGAGGAGCTGGGGATGTGCGGGACGGTGCTGCGGGGCACGGAGGGGTTGTCAGGAAAATGAATCCACAAACACCAGAGGTTTATGTCCAAAAAGGAGACAAAGGAATACTTTAACTTTATTCCAATAAAGGGAGAGGCCATGGGGCATTTCCCATGGGGTCTTTCAGATTTTTGGATGGTGCAGCCTCATTTTTATCTCAATTTCCCTGTCACATTTCCCTCTCTCTTTCCCCACTGGCTGAAGTACTTGAGAGGTTCAGACTTCCCAAATCACCTAATACAGACCCCCTTCCAATGTATAACCTCCTTTTATCCGTGTGCCAACCAGGGGAGTTCCTATGGAATTTTTTCCCATTGTTTCTCTCATCTCTCAGTATCCAATTTTATTTAGCAGCAGACCTACAGTAGATCTGTAAAGACAAATCCCTCTCATTCCATTCATCAATCAGTGGAACCCTTCCCATTGTTTCTTTTATCTCTCAGTGTTAGTTTTATTTCGTTTGTAAAGACAAATCCCTCGTTTCTTTCAGGGTGAAGGGCATGGAGGGTGAAGGGCACAGAGGGGTGAAGGGCATTGAGGGTGAAGGGAACAGAGGGGTGAAGGACACAAAAGGTGAAGGGCATTGAGGGTGAANGAGGGGTGAAGGGCACGGTGGGGTGAAGGGCAGGGAGAGGTGAAGGGCCATGGAGGGGTTAAGGGCAAAAAGGGTGAAGGACATTGAGGGTGAAGGGCACAGAGGGTGAAGGACATTGAGGTTGAATGGCACAGAGGGGTGAAGGGCACAGAGGGGTGAAGGATATTGAGGGGTGAAGGGCACGGTGGGGTGAAGGGCAGGGAGAGGTGAAGGGCCATGGAGGGGTTAAGGGCAAAAAGGGTGAAGGACATTGAGGGTGAAGGGCACAGAGGGTGAAGGACGTTGAGGGGTGAAGGATATTGAGGGTGAAGGGCACAGAGGG
>WBNO01032473.1:0-15583 GCA_013400575.1 Peucedramus taeniatus | reverse complement strand
ACACATCCAACCCCCAACAAAAGTGAATCCATTAGAAGTCAAGTGCGCCTGGCTATTACTCTGGAAGAAAAAGAGTCATTTTATCTTGCAGCTGTAGGTCACACTGATAATTTTTTCCTTTTTTCCTTTTTTTATTTTTCTTTTTCCTTTTTCCTTTTCCTTTTTTAGAACTACTAATGTAGTACTGAAAATCTCTTGTCTTTGATGAGATGTTATAAATGTCAGTGTTTTTTTCAACTTTCTGCTCTGTATTATCATACCCCTGAATCTGTGTTTAAAAAAAGAGAAGAAAAAGAAAAGAACAAGAGTACCTCAGGAAGCAAATTATTATTTCAGGAGTTAAACAAGGAAGAGATGCTCATAGATATGTATAACCACAAGAGATAAGAACAATCAATACACATCATAACCTTGAACACCATAAATAGAGATATGATACAGATGCAGTTTGTTACAGTATAAACGGCATTAAAGTACGAGACAAATCTGTGCTAAATCTCAAAGTATACTATACACTGTAACTTCTGTTCTTCTAAAATTAATAAAAAACTGAACAAACTTTGAAGGCTTTAACTTCAGTCCTGATTTTTTTTCATTGAAATACAGAATAGTTCAAAGTCAAGCACTACATGAAGTGATTTACTTTGCTTTTATGAAAGGCATTATAGAAACATCACTCTATTGTATCTTACTGTATTTAAGAATTAACTACTGTGATACAGCCACAAGAGATGAATATATGTACTATGATCAACCCCATCAATTACTACTCACCAGAAATTAATGTGAAGTACTCTTGATATTTGAATTTGAGATTTGAAGACAAAGGAGTAAACACATTATTTAAAAAGGGGTTGCATTTAATCCTAGATTATTTTTCACTCTAAGATAACCATATATTACAATATTTTCTTTTTAATAATAACAGCCTTTCAATTAAATGATGCAATCAGTATGTCACAAGTCATCTATTTCTTTGGTAGGAGGAGTTAGAAGCCCCAACATTCAATTGACCTGTTTCCAAATAATCTACAGGAAAAAAAAAATGAAGATTAAGTCCGCTAACAAGAGCAGTTTTCACAGAGTAAAATGCAAAGAAAAGGATTCGGTAAAAAGATGAGAGGGCAAGCCGCATTGTGTTGTCTCACTTAGATCTTATTTCCAATTCACTAAATGTGTTATTTGACTTGGCAAGTGAGTTGGCATGTGTATTACATCAGCAGGGAGCCTAATCAAGGAGATGCCAAGTTCCATGCAGCCCCTCTGTGCAGCATTAGCCTCAACTAGTGACCTTAAGTAAAGTGTGTGGTTGAACCATTAAGAGAATTAACGTTTTACTTGAAGTTCAGCCTGATTTGAAGTCTCCCTTTGTGCGTTATTAAAAAAAATGCAAAAAGCATTAACAGAACTGAATATGGTCTGCTCAGCACCATGTTCACATGCAAGGCTTTATAGAAGCATGCTTCCATTAATGCTGACACATGCAAAAGAAATGAAAATTATTAACTCAGCTAAGGCACTTGATTGTGCAGCTGTAGAACAATTCACTTTGTAACACAGTAACTTGGAAGTTGGGGGATTTTGAGTTTTTTTCTTTTTTTTTTTTTTTTTTTAATGCAGATAAGCTGTTAATTTGTTAACTGCCACAGAAATTATATTCAAATATTAAGCATGACTCAAAACCAAAAATCCTATAAAACTAGTATGTAGCACTATTTTTATACCCTCTTTTTTTGCTAGACATTTGTTGTACACATTTTTTTGACATTTTGTATATTTACAGATCCAGAGAGATTAGTGCAAGCCTGCCCTTTCCAGTTTTTCTGTACTAAATTATACTCAGTCCATACATCTTGAAAAAACTCAATGTTACAAATAAGAATGTATTTTTGTCTTAAAAATACTCAATAAAAATTTCTAATTTTAAATATTGTAAGAGATAAGGGTTTTTTACTATTTATGTTTTTCATTACCTCTGTTTCCAGTAAAATCAAAATTTATATAAACACCCCTTAAAATAACGTTACAATGATTTTTTTATCAAGTGTAGCTTTTCTCTGCAATGCTCTTTTAGGCTGAAGATGTGGCTCAGAGAATTGACCAAAGTACATTCTATAAATAATGTTAATGGACTGCTCTTATAAATTTTCAGTTTTCATTGTTTTCCCAATCTTCTTTTTACTAGGTTTTTAAGCTAAGTAGCAAAATTAGTTTTCTGTTTCTCTATCAAGGGTCTTTCTGTATTTCTATTCAATTATCCTCTACTCCCCAGTACTTTTATATATGTTCTCACTTGACTCTAGAAAAAAAGGTTTTCTTACTGTTTCAATCCAAATGACTTCCTAATTCCCCCCTCTCCGACTTCTTGTGTACAGCTCTGTCTGTGTTGTGTATTGGAGCTGCATTTCACATTTATTTTAGCTGTGCACTGTGCACTCTGTTTCCTTCTCCCTCCCAGTCAGAGATATGACATAAAGGACAGTAGCACCACATTCAGCTCTTTGTTCTGTTTGCACACTTTTTAGAGTCTAGTATTCCTCCATAACCACAACAAAGAAAAACGGATTTTCTGGAGAAGTATATTACATAAGGTCTCCTACTCAACAATAAATAGCAGATTAAGTAGACAGATGTAAAATGTAATCTATTTTTCTAACACAACATAACTTCTTTCATTGAGTAATGAACAATCAAGAAAAAAAATCGATTTTTCCCCCAATAATTGCAGGAATAGCTTATCAGAAACAAATACTAATAAATAAAAACTATGCTTCAAACAAATTATTTTTTATTCAAAGGTCTGAGAAAATTTCACAAACTTCCACTTGTCTCAGATGCTATATAAGCAATGTAAAGGTATATTCATTATGGTTTCGGCCTTGGTCCTTTTGGGCCAGGTCATTTGGTTTAACATAGTAATGAACTCCTCCCCTTGTCTCCAGCCTGTGTGAAACAAGGGGTTCCTGCTATAGTCCACCATTAATACTGTACATGTCTTAGTCCTCCATTGACTGCAGGGGGACAGTCTGCTTCATCATGGTCCTTACCATAGGCTGCAAGGGAAAATAGGCTTCCTCTGTTCTGGGGTGGGGTCCCACCCATGGGAGGCAGCCCTGCTTGAATTTCTCCTACATGGACCCTTCCCATGAGCTCTTAACAAACTGCTCCAGTGTGGGTCCCCCATGAGGTCACAAGTCCTGCCAGCAAACCTGTTCTAGGAGAGGCATCTCACACATCACATCCTCCTTCTGGCACCATCAGATGAGACCTCCTTCAATCTCATCACGTCACAGTCCCTTCAACTCAAGTTCAGACAGAAGCTTCAGCCTATACAATACAACCGCACAGAATATAGCAGCAATATCTTGGCCATCTTCCAGCCCAGGAGCATCACCGTGGCTGTAACCAGAATGTTCTCAGGCACAATGCAGTGAGGTGATCAGCAGTACATCACTACAGTGAGCAGTGAATAAAAAACCGCCACTAATAAGCATTAGACTCTAATATACAGTCAGGAGAGTGGGCCCCATGGCAAGCACTGCTCATTACTAAGTAAACAGCAGTAACAGCTATAAATTCAATCTAGCACATCCCAATCAAATCTGTTGATATCCTGAACCCTTTGAGTACCCAGTTAGGCATCAAAAAGAACTGTTGAGGTTTAACCCCAGCTGTCAGCCAAGCCCCATTGAAAGTTATCTTACTCCTTCACCAGCCAGATCAGGGAGAGAACTGGAAGAGTAAAAGTCAGAAAACTTTGGATTTAAGGTAAAGACAGAATAATAGGGAAAGCAAAAGCCGCACACACAAAGCAAAACAAGGAATCAATTCACTGCTACTGACGGGAGAGCAGTCTTCAGCCATCTCCAGGATGGCAGGGCCCCATTATGCATTATGGTTACTTCTGAAGACACATACCATCAAATGTTACCCTTTCCTCTTTCTTCCCTCTATTAAATATACTAAGCATGATGTCATATGGTCTGAGTACTCCTCAGGTCAGTTTGGGTCATCTGTCACAGCTTGTCTCCTCCCATACACACCCAACTTCCTCACAAGTGTGCAAACAACAAGTACAGCAGAAACAGCAAAGCCTTGGCTTTGTGTAAACCCTCTGCATCAATAACAAAAACATTACTACATTATCAATTGTGTTCAGCACAAATTCAAAGCATAGCCCATACCAACCAGCCACTGTGAAGAAAATTAACTCTACTCCAACTGAAACCAGCACAGACAGAAAGTTTGATTTCTTGATAAAAACAGTGATAGGAAAACAAGTAACTTTAGTCTAATTACTACATGATTAGACCACGTGAGCCTCCCTGACTTTGGCTTATACATCAGAAAGAATATGGAAAATTCACAGTCCTATGATGGCTTAGCAGGAATGTAGCAGTTGTGGCATACTTAATTACCTGGAAGATACAATAGGCAAAAAATACAAGCAAAACCCATTGCTGACAGAACCAGGATCTGGGGGTGTACTGAAGGCTCTTGCTGGTCATGCTTTCTTCAATCTCATATTGCTTGTCTTTTTCTAGACGTCTCAATGACTTAACTTTTAGGATCACATATTGCAGGAAGGCAAATGAGGGAAAAAATAGTCTGCGTATATCTAAAACTAATTTATGATTAATTCCTATAGATGACTTAAAAATCTCCAGGAAGTAAAGTCTGTAACAAAAGTGCCAACTCAGTCTGACCCACAGCAACACTACTGGGTGTCACTGACGTGTCAGAGAGTACGGTATATGGTATTCATATGGTATAAAGGACAGCCATATGAAGAGGGTAAAATGAGAGGTTAAAAGTCACACCAAACTTACTGAAAAAGCCTGCAGGCTCCTCAACCTTTATTCTTTAATTGGGAGGAGAAGAGTTTTTCCCAAAGATGAGTCTACAATGTAGGCCAGCAGCCCAAGGGGGCAGTAGCCTTGATTTGTGCAGTTCACAGTGGTTCTCTTCTAATGTCTTCATACAGACATTTTGTTTTCCAAATATAGTTAAAATTTTAGAAATATAAAGGTATTTTATTAATTTTTTTCTAATAAAACCTTGACTGCAAGAAATCCTTGAAGTTAGTAATCATTTGCAGACTCCTATCCCCTTTCTCATTGCAGGACTGAGGGTAGTAGCACAGCTGGTTGTCAGCTCAGTCCTTATTACCAACACCAGTTATTGGTTGAAAAAGCCCACTATTCATATCTGGATAAATTTCTTGACACAAGATGTTAGGAAAGAGAAGCCCTAACCTTGTGGTAGTGAATTTGCCTGTTTTTTAAAATATTTTAACTCAAACCTTCAAGTAAGAGGAAATGATGCATTCATTATTTTATATTTGGTTCTTATTTAGGGGTGGGTTTAAAAAAGAAAAAATTTCTCCTCTCACGTGATCTTCCTGGCAGGTACTAAACTTTGGAGAAAAAAACATGGCAAAGAGCAGCAAGAAAATTGAGTGCAGTAACTGAAAAACATCTGTAATTCTGGATTCCTTCTTAAGGAGTAAGCTTAACAAAAGCAAAGTAACTTAAATGAAATCAAAATTTATTTTCCACCCAGAAAACACTTGTGTGAAAACTGGATATAAACACTTAAATATATAATCAGCATTGGCCAAAGATGTGTCCTGAAACATATCAGGAATGGCCAAGGGAACCAATATGCAGATATATTTAAACAAGGCAATACTTCAATAAGATGGAAAAGAAGATAAAATAATTTTATATTAGTAAAAACAATATCTATTATATGATAGATGTTGTTAAGAAGAGAGCATTTATTTAAAAATACTAGAAGAGATACTTTATTAGGTTTTGAAGATTCATTTCTGATTTGCTGAAAGAAAAGGAAGATTTCACAGAGAAGAAACAATACGAACTGTACCTGAAGAAATTACCTTCCTTTTAGCAGGAAGGTCTCTCTTCCAAAACTATAAGAAGACATGGTAGGCCAGTGGGATTTGTTTTCAAGTATAGGGAGGTGACAAGGAGTTTTTGTGTAGAGATTGGAATCAGTTAAAAGTGGACATTCATGTCAAAAGAAAGCTTTTGTCACAGTCTGCCAAACTTGATGCTAAAGCTCACTTAATCTATTAACAAGAGCAAAATCTATTCTATGAAAGTGTGCCATAATCTCTAAATATAGAAGTAAATGCAAGTATTACCAAAGTTAAAATGGAAATGTCACCTATAATTCAAACAAAATACTCTGACCTGCAATAGGACTGATTTTCCCTGTGTTTAATCTGAGGTGTTAATTTCAGTTTCATGGCTGCTGAAAAAAAATATAAACCTCTGGACATGTAGGAGAGGTACTGTATTTGAGGGCTGGTTTCTCTCTACTTTTGACTAAAGAACTGAGATCATCATCTGAGATCAAATGCTTAACTCGTTGATCAACTCCACTATGATGAAGTCCAGCTGCACAGTCTCACAGGTCTTTTCAAAGTCATGTGCAGACCTTCCATATCTTGCTCATTCCTAAAAGCATTGATTGTTTTGGATTAATCTGGTTTTGGTCTGTTTTTTTCTGGTTAGTGTGTTTTTTGGTTTTGCTTTTTTTTTTGTTGTTGTTTTTGGTTTTGGTTTTGGTTTTGGTTTTTTTTTGTTTAGGTTGTTTTTTGGTTTTTTTTTTTTTTTTTAGATGGATGTTACTTCCTTCTATGCTTCTGAGAATTTTCTTTGTGCATATTTTTTCTTTTTCTTCAAAAAGAATTTCTATTAGTACATATTTTCATCTGAACAGCCATGGATGGACAATTTTCTAATACATCGCACTCTTTGGCTTTCCATAGACTCTTCTACAGGTTTCTGTCCAGGATAAAACACCAATCTGCTGCAAGGAATTAGTACATTCTATCAAAAATAAATAACATGGTGATAAAAATGTAGACATACATTCTGAAATATTACTGTACATAGAAATACATGTTTAGAACAAGCTGCATAGTTATTTTACTGAAATTCTTCTTATTTTATCCTAGCCTTTGGTCCAGAAAAATCATATGACAACACAAAAACTGAAAGACTTGTATGAACAAGGTTATTTTTTTAACATATCCAAAATTACTGCTGAAAAATGTTATTCTTTAAATAATGAGTATGTTCACCATTTAACATGACAGTACCTGTCATACCTCATCAAAGACAAACATAGTTACCAGACTGAAACTTTTAAAACTACATATAAATGTTTTTATTTTATGTTATCTGGTACTTTTCCTACAGCACTACATATCACCTTTAAACTGCCTAATTAAGAATGATGCTTTCCTTCTACTCTGGTTGTAAAATGCAAGTGTTTGCCTGCTGTGGATTTCTGTTCATTATGTGAACACAAGGAATCAATTTATTTGTAATTTTAAAAAACCCCATTAATTCATAATTAAACTAATAGCAATCTCCTTTTTAGAATTACTTGCTCAATTTATTTGAAAGAAAATTTGAAGCTCTGTAAATATATAAAAAAAAATTTGTATTAAAGTTCCTTCCATATTTGGCCCTGAATAATCCAGGCCCAGTCTTCCATCTTCCATCTGCACTCCTCCCAGGATTAGTTCATAAGGTATGCAAGCCTCCACCTTTTCCCTTCCAGTTGCAATTTTTAAAGAATCAGTTAATTTTAAAGTCTAACATTCTGAGGTTGCATATAGCTTCAACCGACAGATATTAATTTAAATTTGTTTGGTGATAAAACTATGGTACTGTTTGTATCAGTGTAAATTTACCTTAGCTTACTTTCTGCTCTATCAAGTGATTTGTATTTTACTTTGAGAAATGAAGTTTGGTTTGTGAACTAGTTAGCAAGCTTCCCCTTCGCCCCCTGTTTTTTGGAGAAGAAAGAGGTCAGTAAACAGAAGATACTGTCTCTTCATAAATTCAGATAATAAAGTAATTTCTAAGAAGAAGTTCAAAAGAGGTTAGAAAACAAAAAATCGTTTTTGGAGTTTGGGGCATCATCTCATTAAGGGTAATATTGCCAGCCTCTAGTTTGAAAAAGGCACTGACTCAAATTTGTAATGATTTCACTTTCAAATTTCTTTTATCTCTGCTGCTGGTACATCAACAAATGCAAGTGTTTCAGATATATAGGCAGACTAATGAGCATTGCAGCTGATTACTAAAATATTGTAATACTTCCCAAGGCAAAATGACATATTTTTAAAAATTAAGAAAACAGAATACTTCTTCACTGCTGTAATGTATGACCTCAGTCGAAGCCTCAAATCCCACATTTCCCACTACAGGTGAAGCAAGCAGTGTTTAATTAATGAGGATCAATTTTGTTTTAGGAAAGTTTCTAATTTGTTTGGTCAGTGTGTTCACTATGGCTATAGAGATCTTAAAGTCTATCATGTGCTTTCAAAAAATCTCAGGTTCCTTTTATCCTTCAGTAGTCCTTATATGCAGTTATTTTTTTATTGACCACACTTGTAGTTTGAGAATTAGAATTACAAAAGTAATTTAATGTTATGCTTTAAAAGAATAGAAAAATTTGTAACAATGCTCCAAAATTCTTTCCCAGGAGACATGGCACGATTTATCAGCACAGTTCTTGTAGAAGACAACTGTAAAAATACTCTAACAACATATCTTTCAATATTTTTTTCTTCTGGATGGGCTGATAACAAGAATGGGACAAGGGAAGGGTTTTATGAAAGGATCCTCAAATTCCAGTGCACAAACGTCTTGAGCTATGGGTTTTATTTTAAACAGCCCTGAGAGAGAAGACATCTAAGGCAAGAAAGGAACGAAGATATAGAAAGACACCTTTGCCTCCCCTCTCTCTGTTCTGCAGGTTCTGTGCAATGTGTCCAAACAACCGTACAGAAACTTCCCTGAAAATTCAAAATAATTATCTTGCCATCTCCAGTGAAACGCAACTTCTGCCTTTTTCATAAGATTTAAATTCAAATTTCCTAGCAATTCTGATTCCAAGGATTCCCATGAAGCCAGATTTGTTTTAGAAGTGCAAGTTCAGTAAAATTCATGTTAATACTATCAGTGTTTATGCAGTATGGAACCTGGGCACATGCTTAGGACCAGATGAAGATTTTTAAGAAATACCTTTTCTTACTGAAATGGAGCTGCAGAGAGTGGACAGTATTGAATTTTCAAATAATTGTAGCCATCTGACAACATAATTTTTTTCATAATACTTAAAAACCCCCTCAACGAACCCCAGAAAATTCTCAGTATGACCCACAAAATGAGACATCTGTGGTCCTCAACAGTGGAGAACAACTAGCAGCATCTCAAGGGACTCGTCACATAATTCAGAGACTTTTATTTTTTTGGTTCTCTTTCATTTCGGTTTGAAGACAGATTGCTTTGCAAGGTACATCATCCTCCAGGGAATACCAATTTCCTTTTTCCTCTGCAACAAAACAAATGGAACTTTGGACCTGTTTATTTTTGATCAAAATATATTAATTAACACACCAAATAAACAGCTTTAAAATTTGTCATTGAAATGATTGCTTCCTGTGGCAATTTTTAGTGTTTTTACATTTGCTGGGCAACTGGTAACAAGAACTCATATCCTTGCCAATTGTTTTTATTTTTATAATGATCTTAGGAGAAACATTTTGAAATATGAGCTTTCTGTAAAGTAACTAGATAAACTACCAGACTGTCAGGAATTACACACCACTTCCTCACTAAATAATCATGCAAACTCAAGGAACAGCCACAACCCATACACATAATGCATGAAATGATACAGAACACACATTGTACATTTCTGTGGCAACACATTCATCCAGGAAGACCAAAGCCATGATCAGAGTATTAAAACCAAAGCAATGAACCCCTTGCACACACCCCTGTGTCTCACCCAACCAACCATAAACCCAAAAGCTTTTAGAAAGCAATTTTGCAAGATTTCTAAAATCAAAGTATATATTTTTATTAGACTCTTAAGACAACTTATCTATGTTTTTCTGATTTATAAATAGGCTGATGATGTATTTCGCAATGCTTTATGTTACTATAACACATCTTCATTTTTCATTCTCCTTGTTGTATAAGGCCATGGTGTAACCCTTGTCTTTTCAGAGCTATCACATTGTACCATGGTTCTTTATTTTTGCTTGTCATTTTTTTCACTTTGGCTTTCATTTTCTATAGGTTTCACTATCTAGAGTCTGGTGTGGCATTATGACTCATCATATTCCTGGCTTACTGATCACAAGCTCTAAGCCAACCCTTTCCCTTCAATCCTATGCAAAAACCCTCTTTGATCTAATGCTTGTCCTTTCAGGTCTCAAAAAGAATAATTTTTGTCTTCATTTGGCTCTGAGGCAATTTAAATCTTGTGTCTTGGACTTCATTACTGTTTTAAAAATTCCCCTTTTGCTGGAGAGAATTATAAATTTGGACAGCCAAACAAACTGCAATTTATCAACACCTTAATATCTTTTTAAGAGGCATTTGGTGGAAATGAAAGAAAGGAGAGTGTGATTAAGATTTTTCCCAATAACACAAATAATTTTTTTCTTGACATTTGGATATTACCCAACCTAGAAATTCTTTTATTTCTTCATTTTAGCTCTGCCCTGAAGCATTTTTGACAAGTTCTAATCTTACTCAGTGTACACCTTTTTTCCCTCTGGTACTGTACTCTATACTCACAGATGCTCTTTGTGACTCATACTCTTTTTTACTTCAAATGAAAGATTCCCAGTGTTTGGAGAGTAGCAACAACTATTTCAGAACGCAATCCACTCCATTCCCTCTGACAATCTGAACGTGATATCTACACAGTTCTCTAAGGTCTTCATAAAACATTGCAATGCTAGGTAACACAGAGAAGTTAAAGCAGAGTCATTTACAGCTGCAGGATAACTTCATTTAAGCTAGAACTTGATTTCACTCTTGAGTTGTTGACTATTCACTTCCGTTAAAGACTATGGAGGCGCTCTAGATAAACTACAGTCTAGACTGGTGTTTTTATTGTTTGTCACATTCCTAGCTGAATTTATACACTTTAAAGTGTGCTTTTGATCAAAGCTGAAAAATTACCGCAATCATAAAAAGCAGTTTACATTCTAGAACTCAGTATCATTCAGCTTCTTCAGAAAAATCAGACAATATAAAAAATCTTTGAAGGTGTTTGATTGTCTATGAAAAAAATCCTAAACATCCTTAAAAGGAAGAATTTGTATTTTATTTTACAGTAATTACATGGAGATGCAATTTTCTATAAATTTGATGGTAATACTACTTGAGAGAAGCATATATTAAGTTCTTCTAGGGAAATCCTAAGCTCAGCTCACTGCATACCTTCATTCATTCTGGATTAGCTAGCTTGTAGATCTGCACCAGAGATGTAAGGTTCTGAAAATATGGATTGTTGTTTCTCCAGTATTTTCTTTTTAAAAGCATTCCTTAAATATCTGCCCAGTGTAACAGAACTTTTACCAGTATATCTCAGCTGTGAAAATTTACGATTATTATGGGGTTTAAAATAGTTTTGGGTTTGTTTTTTTCCACAGGTATACAAGGACCAGTAAACTTCTGAAATAGAAATTATGAAGGAAGTTTTCTTACAATAAGTCTGCTATGCACTTTATATTCCTTTTAATCCAGAAACACAGATGCAGGGTTTGAACAGGAAAACATATGAATCAGAAGTACATCTGCAAAGCAGGGTCCTAATTTCCAAAGGGTAAGGACAACACTCTACAATTTCTTTTGTTTCTGGCTTTCTCCACATAAGTTTTTGTGCAGGCAAAATTTGAGGATGCAAAACTGATGGTAAATCATAATATGCCAGCCACTCAATCAAGACTTTTTTAAATTTTAAAATATGGATTAAAAAATACCTTAGCAGTACCAACATCAGCTGCCCATGGACAATGATGATGGTAATAACAACATGACTCAATATAGTTTTAAATACAAGATTTGGATACTATCTGATGCCCTACACCGTTGTCCTGCTTCTGGCCAGGACAAGGTTAATTTTTACAATAGCCAGGCAGGGGCATGGCTGAGACCTTGAAATTATTCTATACCATCTCATGTCATCTAATGGGGATGGAAGAAGAGGTCCCTTCCATGTCAGGTAACATGGCAAAAAGAGCAGTCGGATAATGTGGGAAGTGAGAACTCTTGTATGAATTGTTCATTTCTTGTACTCTCTTTTATTACTTTTGTTGCAACTCACAGGAGCCTCATAAAGTGACAGATCATTTGCAAGAAGAATGCTCTGGGAACTCCAGACAGGAGCAACTCAGTGCAGTGTCCTGGGCCCTGGCTACATTTTACTGGCCACAGTTCAATACTAGACAGCACTCTCAGGGGAAGGAGGAGGAAATTAGACAAACAGGCACCGTGGCTGCTCAAACTCAGCTAAGCCAGAGGAACAATCTGTGCTGGTAGCAGTTGCTCTATACAGAAGAAGAAGTCTAAGACCAAATCAATTTGCATAGTGAGGAATGAAGAGGAAGCATTCCTCACTACAGGAAGAAGAGGCAAGGCCAGAGATAATCACTAATCCCTATCCGTGAGTGAGCTGCAAGATATTAGAAAAGGTTTACACTGCCAGTTGGGTGAGCCCCTACTCAACTTGGCTGCTCCAATGCTGGGATCATGGCCCGTGGTATGAAACTTGATGATAGTGAAGCCAAGCAGCAGGCATCTCTGTCCCAGGATGTGGAAGAGGTCAGAAACTCAACCTCTGAAGGTGACTTTGAATGGTATTCTCTCAAGGATGATCTAGAAGGGCACCCAAAAAGGTGGAACACCATGGAGATGCAGTGCTTCAGGTGACTACCTGACTCTAGCAATATGATGATCATCTTTTTTCTACTTACAAACCTGCATCTTGTCTGTGGAATGACTGTTAAAAAAAGCAGAGACATGAAAGACTTGAGCAAGTTAGAGAGGAAATATTCCATGCTCCTCCACTATTAACCAGAGTCTCTGTCTGCTGTTGGGAGCAAGTACCCTCCTGCTCAAGAGAGAGAGTACAAACTACAAGGTATCTTGTGGTTTTTGCTGTGTGACCACAGAGAGAATGCGGGGATGTGAGATGGAAAACCCACATCATACATGGGTATGTAAGTTGAGAGGAAGAACAACCACCACTGGAAATTCAAGGACAAATGCCACTCCAGTTTCAAGTGAGCAAGTCCTCAGACAGAACAGAAAGGCTGATGTTACTTCCAGTCCTCTTGAAGGGACTTCCAGTTCATATTTACAAGAAATGAGCAACCATGACCAGAGAGGCCCAGCCTCCAGCCAAGTGGAGGAAAGGGACAATCACATCTATCAGACTATGTGGATCCAGTGGCTTGGTACATCAGACCCACAGGAGTGTAAAGCTTCAGCTGACCCCAGAGCACAATGTAACCTGATGCCACCAAGATATGTAGGGGCAGAACGTGTCTCTGTTTCTGGGATGACAACAGTACCTGGACAGTTGACTGTACTGGAAACTGAAGTGACCCTGAGTGGAAGTGAATGGCAAAAACACCCCATTGTGACTGGCCCAGAGGCCCTGTGCTTCCTTGGAATGCATGAAGTCAGTATTCGGTTTTTCAAGGACCCAGAAAGGCCATTGTTGGGCTTTTCAGAGAGTTGCTGTGTAGATTTAGGACAAAAAAGAGTCGAACACCTTGCCTGGTCTCTCAGAAGACCCTTCTGCTGTGGGACTGCTGATGGTCAAAGAACAAAAGGTATTGATTGCTGCTATAACAGTGCACCATTGACAATACCGCACAACCAGGACTCTATGACTCTCATCCATGAGACGATTTGTGGAGAGTCAGGAGTGGTCAGCAAGACTAGCTCACTGTTTAGTAGTCCCATATGGCCAGTGTGTAAGTCCACTGGACAGTGGAGACTGACAGTGGACTATTGTGGCCTGAAGGAAGTCATACCACCACTGGGCACTGCTGTGCTGGACATGCTGGAACTTCAGCATGAACTGGAGTCCAGGACAGCAAAGTGGTGCCACAACTGACGTTGCAAATGTGCTCTTCTCCATGCATTTAGCAGCAGAGTGCAGGCCATAGTGCTTTCACCTCGAGGGGCATGCAGTATCCCTGGAACTGACTTCCCCAGGGGTGGAAACACAGCCCCAGTATTTGCAATGGGCTGATCCAGACTGCACGGGAAAATGATGAGGCTCCAGAACATTTACAGTACATCAATGACATCATCATATGGGGGAACAGCAGACAGAGTTTTTGAGAAAGGGAAGGAGATAATCAAAACCTCCTGGCAGCTAGTTTTGCCATAAAACAGTGTAAGGTCAAGTAAGTAAGAAAACCGTTTTCAGGAGTCAGAATTGCAAGATGGACACTGTCAGTTTCCAATGGATGTGTGAAACAGAATTGCAGTCTTGTCCCCACCAACCAGCAAAAAGGAAACACAGGCTTCCCTAATTCACTGTGGGTTTTTGGAGGATGAATATTCCAGATGACAATTGGATTGTAGATCCTCTTTATTTTGTGACCCAGAAGAAGAATGATTTCAAGTGGAGTCCTGAACAGCAACAAATGTTTGAATGAACCAAACAGGAGATTGTGCCTGTAGTAACCCTGGAGCCAGTCAGGACAGGGCAGGATTCAAAAAATGTGCTCTATACTGCAGCTGAGAAGAATGATCCTTCCTAGAGCCTCTGGCAAAAAGTACCAGACTCAAGGACAACCCCTAGGGTTCTGCAGTCAGGAATACAAAAGATGTGAGGACTGTTGAAAAAGAGATCCTGGGAGTTTATGAAGAAACTCTAGGTGTTTCAGAAGTGATGGCACTGAAGCACAGCTCTTCCTAGGACCCTAAATGCCAGTGCTGGACTGGGCGCTCACAGGGAAAGTCCCTTCCACACATTATTCCACTGATGCTATTTTGAGTAATTGGATTGTGCTGATCACACAGCAAGCTTGTACAGGAACCCACAACTGCCCAGGGATCTTGGAAGTCATCATGAACCAGCCTGAAGGCGAAACTACCAGAAAATGAAAAATGTTACACTCTCCTCACTAATGGTTCCTGCTATATTGTAGGGCTACACTGAAAATAAAAAGCTTCTGTATGCAGTCTTATGCGGCAAGTCACAGAAGCTATTGAGGGACAGGGTGGATCAAGACAGGCTTCAGCAGAGCTGAAAGCCATCTAGCTTTCAGACAGACTGATGGAAAAAAGACCAATTGGCAGAACAGAAGTAAACCTGATGCTTTGGAGTGGCTACCTAAAACAGATGCTAGACAAGATTAAGAGAATAAAACCAGGTATTTATTAAAGGCCTTCAATAGGTACACGTTGGACAGTTACAAGCCTCCAAGAGACTACAGCCAAGATGGACGATGGCCACAAGTTTTTCAGATAATTATAAATTTGGTCTATTTACATATCAGGGCCTAATCCTCCAATTACAGCTTCAGGAAATGAAGTAATATATCCCCAGTTTTCACCCCCAACTCAGTTTTGTTTATACTTTTTGGGGTCTGAGACAGTAAGGTATCCTTGAGTCCCGGGCCTAGAGAAGAATTGTTTTGTCTGAATAAAATGGGAGAACAGTAGATGACAGGCTATGGAGTTATAAAGCAAAGCAGTACAGGATCTGAAAAATA
>WBNO01032468.1:4564-21608 GCA_013400575.1 Peucedramus taeniatus | reverse complement strand
ATAATAATAATAATAATAATATGTTATATAACATAATGAAAGGAAAATTTAAAAACCAGGGGAATAAAGGCCAAGACAAATTATGCAATTTGATTGTCACCAGCCAACTGATGAGCAGCCTGTCCCTGAGCAGTGGCCCTCAGACAACAATTCCCAGATGTTTATGCTGAGTATGTTGCCTAATGGTATGGAATATCCCTTTCATCCATTGGGGTCACCTGTTGTAGCTATGTTCCTTCCCAACACCTGGCTGAACTCCCAGACAACTTCCTGGTAAGAGCAAGCTGAAGAGGCCTTGGTTGTGAGTAAGCACTGCACAGTAATAACAGAAATACTTCTGTATTATCAACATTTTTTCCAGGAGAAATCCAAAATGCAGCCACATACCACCTTTCCTGATCAATTCCAGCCATGACCAGCACAGGACAGAAGGCAAATAAGGCCTGTGTTAAACTTCTCCTACCACACCAGAGTTGTCTAAAGCTTGAGAAATTCTACCGAGATCTTTTTAACAGGTTCAAAATCAGACTATCAGACTTTCAACCCCTGACAGACAGCACGAGTTACTCTTTTCTTTTGAAAACAGGGAGACGAAAACAGAGTATATCTCTTTAATTATCATTCTTAAGGAAAGGTCAATGGAGCATTTTGATTGGGTTCTGTATACTTGGTATTCTTTAAAATTGTGATTTAAAAGTAATATCTAGAGTTAATTTCCTTATGCTTACTAGCTTGTAAGAACACAAATAATATGCTTCATAGAGGAAAATGGGAAAACAGTATTAAATATCATTGAAATACTATTAACAGAATACTTTTTCAACATGTTACCTTGTATTTTAGGAAAGTATCACTTCAAGTGTTGAATTATTAAAGATCAGCAGACATTGTGCAGTATGGTCTTCAGTTTTACTTAAGTGGAAGTTGAATAAACCAGTCAAGATGGAAAACTCTTTAATAAAGAGTTTCCACTGCTTTAGTAGTTTTAAAAAAAAAAAAAAAAAAAAAAAAAAAAAAAAAAAAAAAAAAACCACAAAACAAAACAACAACAACAAAAAAAAAAAAAAAAGAAAGAAAAAAAAGCATTAGATACAAGTAAGTACTTGTCTGAAAGCATTTCATCTATATAAAATGTGTCTGAAAATTTGAGGGCTAGTTCCCAGTTCAGATAATGAAGCTGACACAGGTAAAATGTTGAATTACACATCATATTACTGTGTGACTTCCTGATGACTAAAAGAATAAATGTGGCATTGGCATATCTAATATTACAGGGTTTCTAACGTATGCCTCTCCCAGTACCCCTAAGAGTTGCTGATGTCTATTTATCTAACGCTGACAGAAAGGCAATCTGTAGAGCATTTATTTAAGCCTTTTTATTCCCTAACTGCCATTTTAGGCTTCACTTTCCACTGCCTGTTTAGTAAGTCACAGAATTCTGATTTTTCCACCCCCCTATTAAGAAAAATAAGATGATTTAGAACAAAAATAAAGGACAGCAGCATGAGATCAAAATATGCAAAAGTATCATCCTAGTTAATTGAAAAAGGCCTAGAAAAGGTTATGAAAGAAGGTCAGACGGAGTGACAGTTTCCCACACAATTGAAATAGTGAACAAGTGCCTCCATGGTTTTCTTGTTAAGATTATAGTCCCTGTGAGTATTCTAAGTCAAATCAGAGGTTTAAATAGCCTGGCATCCCATGAAATAACTAGCTGCCTTCAGAAAACTAAGTATAAGTTAAGTATAATGTTTCCCAGGACTCATCTTGAACTGATTTCAAGCTTAGGTCAGAAGCGCAAGTTTAGCAGATCTTTAACTTTACTACTGCCAGTCTGTCCAGTTTACTTCATTCTAGTTAAGCTCTTTGTATTCCTTGTTTATGACAACGACTCCCAAAATTTTCTGCTGTTTTCTGTGAATGGTGGCCTTCTTCTACAGAAGGCACAAGGTAAACTGTGTATGGATCTTCAGGCACTTGATGCAAGTAGTAGTAGACTTGCAGACTGGTTCTGCTGAAAGAGCAGCTTGAAATATTTAAGGAAGAAAAAAATGCTAGATGTAAAAGATATTCTTCATATCCACTCTCAGACAGTGTCAAGCATGGGAGAATGACGTAGATGCAGATAACCACTGCTATTCATATTAATTACAGTTTCACATTCCTATATCTAGGTCTAATTGCAACACGATAATTAACTGAGAGCTAGATTATGTTGTTTCCCGCAGAAGAAAATGACAGTGCCTAAGTATTTCTCAGACAAGAAGTATAACACATAATCCTTCAAATATTTACCCAAAGTCTAAGAAACTCTTGGCTGAGCAGTCTTAAAATATACGTGTTAAAATGGTTCCATTGTGATGAAATTTTCCAAGGTGTTTTTAAGGTTTGTGAGTTCAGCTTCATGCTAGAATTACCTGTAGAAAAAACTTCTGCAGATGAAATTATAATTGTCAATCATGTCATTCAAAATCCCTAACTCACACAATCTGTACAAATTTGGAAAGTTTTTAGAGATAGAGTCTACTTCAGTAATAAACCAAATGGTACACTTCATCAAACCTAACTAGAAATTTTCACTTTCCTTCCTGAATATTCCTTACACACTACACAGGGCATTTTCCATGGCAAGGTCAGCACATAATTTTTTCTCAATACTTGATGAGTTGCATAGGATACATTTGTTACTAACATATTGCTAAAGTTAACATAAATTGTACAAGTTAGGTAAATTGCTAGTATTCAAAACAGTTATCAGACAACAGATTCATGGTGTTATTTTTTGCAGAAAATATGACACAGCCTAAAATAAGGAAACAGAATAAGTCTTGAAAACCATGAAATTAATTTCAAGCAATATTTATTACATTGATATATATGGTTTATTAATTGCAAAATGACTACTGCTATGAGACCACACACACAAGAAAAAAAATTTATCTCCAGGTCTTTATTTCTTAATTGTGTGGAAGATAATTTTGAACCATGGAAATCTTGAGTGGAAAGTTGTATAAATCACCGGTCTTCATAAGACTTCAGCGAGCCCAGAGCGAAGAAAACAAATCATCTGTTCTGGGGTGTGTTCCTTACTCTGCCAACTGTTTCACTTTTGGAGACACACCCAGAGCACTGCACTCAACTCTGGGGCCACCAGCAAAAAGGAATCTGAACCTGTTGGAGGAGCTCCAGGGGAAGGCCACAAAGATGATCTGAGGGCTGAGGCATCTCTCCTATCGAGTCAGGGTGAGAGATTGTGGTTGGTCAGCCTGGAGAAGAAAATCCTGCAGAGAGACCTTACAACAGCCTTGCAGTACCTGGAGGGGGCTGCAAGAAGGTTGGAGAGGGACTTTTTACAAGGGTGTGGAGTGAAAAGATATGGGGGAATAGCTTAAGCTGGAGGAGAGTGCTTTTAGATTAGATACTAGGAAAAAATTCTTTACTGTGGGGATGATGAGACTCAAACAGGTTGCCTAGAGGAAGTTGTGGATGTCCAATCCCTGAACGTGTTCAAGGCCAGGTTGGAACAAAGCTTTGAGCAACCTAGTCTAGTATGCGGCATCCTTGCCCATGGCATGGGGGTTGGACTAGGTATCTAAGTTCCCTTCCAAACAAACCTTTCTAGGGTTCTAATAATTTAGATAGAGATACAAGCAAGTAATCATGAAGGAGGGAAAACTGAAAACCTGACAGATATGTTGGCACTGCAGCCGCAGGTTAACATGACAAGAAGATAATTAAGACACTACAAAGCATTCAGCACCTAGAACAGCTGAGAAAGAACAGTAGCAACGCTAGCATGATCGTTAGAGTTTCCCCTACTTCTCCAGTCTCAGTGTAGCCATTAGAAAAGGTTCCTTCTGCTTGCCAACGTCTAATACGCATGTCATAGTTTAACACTCAGCTGTTTTGACAAACTTTAGCTAAACAGCTTTATAAAGCTCTTCTGTTCCACCAGCAGCAGCTGCAGAATTTCAAGAGCTTTCAATTCTACATAGCTGATCTAACAGCACCACTTCACAAAAACAAGCTGAATGTCCCTATAATCATGAAGTGTATGCTGTGTATAGGTGGAAACTTCTTCAGCTGCAATCTGTTCTGTTCAGCAGTATTTGCACCCCTTCAGTAAAATTTCACATTCAAGCAATGAAGGCAAGTAAGCAGTACAGTAAACAGACAGCTATGCCTGAGATTTAGCTAACTGCTAACTTAGCTAATGACAAACAACTGATGTGAGAAATTACTGAATGTAAAAAAAAGGTGATTGGGAATGAGATAGGGCTAACAGAGAGCAGCATGAAAAGAGAGTGGATTTCTCAGATGATTAAGCAGAGTTCAAAAAAGAGTACATGTGGGCTTTTAGAGGACAGAAACAAGATGTACTTTGCCCCAGAATCCTTTGACCCAAATTTGCTACATATTTCAATTTCACTGCAGAATGTTTGGGTTGGGTGTCACAGCAGCCAAGCTGACTTCTATATTAAAAAAGCAAAGTAATTTTGCTTTTGCAAAAAAAATGTTGCATGTCCTGAGTGCACTGGCTTGTTCAGGATTGAAATAAACTTGTTTTATTTAAAAGATTTTTGAGGAGATATCTAGATGGATAGATAGATTAGACAGATAGATGCTGAAGCTTCTGGTTAAAAGGGCCCTGGAGTTGATTCACTATATTCAACAGAAAACCACCACTTCCTGTGCGTAATTGTGAGGAAGAAATATAGCAATTGAGATCAAATTTGTGGGAAAATTGTCAAGTTTACAGTCTCTAAGACAGGTTCTTACACATAGCTAAGCCACATTCTGAATTGAAGTCCACACCACCAGCCTTCACTCTCTTGAGAACCACAACTCAAGTCTACATACATAGCTCATCTGACAATCCTCATGTTGTGGTGCAGCAGTGCTTCAAGAGCCAGTCTTTAAAACAGAGTTAAGGAGCTGACTTCAGCTTGTTTATTATAGCAGTGAGAAATGGCAAGGCCTAAAAGAAAGCTAAGGATTCCTGAGAGAGACTAAAATAAAAGTCTGTTCAATTAATGTAATTCCAATATATTTAATTATTTCAAAAATTAATTTATCAAGAAAAACTTTAAATTGTTGTGCTTTGAGAGTAGGATCCTTTTCAGTAGTATTATTTAACATTAGAGGAGCAGTTCTGTGAACAGAATGGATATCTGAAAGCTCATCCTTTACTAGAAATGCCTTCCAAGCACTGTTGACACCAAAAGTGAATCACATGTGATACTCTTTTTAATGAAGCAAGCACACGACACTGAACATATGAAAATATTCACGAATGAGACAGTCTTTTGGCAGTCAGCCTGAGCTACCATCTGTTCTTGTAACAGCAGTGAATAAAGTTTATATGATACTCTACTAAAAAAAAAAAATTAAGTAGGGATACACTGTATTTTACAAGTGGAGTTTATTGGAAATGTCTGAAATTGACATGAAGCCGAAGGACATTGAAGTATTCAATTTTCCTACAGTTTGGATCTATACATTCTAACAAAGGAACCATTCATTTGAGCAAGTAAGAATAATCAGTTTTGAAAAATAGGTTCTAAACAATATCACATAATTTTAGAGTACTATTTCTGAAAGTATCTCTTTTTATTTTTCCATCAATACTTAGATATTTCCTATGAAACTCATTCTTAGTATTAGTATTGTAAAGCTATCAGTAAATATATCCAAGAAGAACAGTGATTCTCACTGAAGTATTGGACACATGATATTAAATTTATTATTCATGAAATGATGTGAACTCAGAGCTCCTGTTTCTTTAGAAATAAAAAGAAATGACAGATCGCAAATCATCCCCCTATTTGGCTCCCTCTGCGCTACAAAAGCAGTGTAATCTGATAACTGTGTAATCAGATATTTTTTAACTGATCATTTGCAGTCACTATACCAAATCTGAGAGCGGCATGATTAGAACAAAACAGAAATATTTTAGGTCAGTTGAAGGAATTCTTAAATATGTCCTCCAATTGCAAATGGGATTCAGAATTTTTAAACTCTCATCTTTCAACAACATAGGCTATCCTAAACCAAGAGCTTTTGTTTTAAAGCAGTCATATCTTATTCTCCCGTACCAGAAGAAAATAAGCATTAGCGCAAGCTGTTGCACTTTGCAAAAGGCTAAAGAACTCAGCAAAACTAGAAAAGCTAATATCTATTAGACTTGTATATATATTTTACACTTGCATATTGATTAAGGGGAGAGACTATTAGAAGGTGTATATCTAGGGAGACTCAGTTGCATTCCCTTCTTGAAATTCCACCTCCAAACCAGTGTCCTCTCTTGTGCAGAGTTCTTATAAGAGCTCTCATCACAGAAAAACATCTTATAACTACAGCCATTCAATATCAATAATATTTCCATAAAAAAAGCACGAGCACAAAACAAACAGAGAGGATCTTATTTTCTTTTCCTACTGTAAGACAGACAGTAGCACCATTCTTTATGTGCTTTGCTACCTCAAGACTCCAGTAGTGCTCTGTGGAATTCAAAGGCATGTGCACAAGACTAGCTCTGCTGTATAACTTTATCTGTAAACCCCATAACTCCCAGTGAACTTTAATAATACATCTCCCAGTATTTTCAAGACACACACATTTCAACTAAATCTCTTGTGTCCTACACAGGAAGAAGGAGAGCAGATGTTATTTAGTCTGAAACCTACCCTAGACAAAGTTTTAGTCTGAAGCCCATCCTAGACAAAGATTCACAATACCATTGAACCTCCAGCTCCCTCTTTTAGCCATTATCCTAGCTGATATAATAGACAATCTTTCCTGCATTTATGTCCATGAACTAGATCATCAGTCCTCCTCAATGTCCTCTTCAATTTCACGTCTTAAGCATGTTGCAGGTGCTTCACCAAACCCTTCCATCATCATCTGAATAAAATTTTCAAATTGGACTCAGCTCCAATATATCAGAATTGGAGATTTTAATGACTTGAAGTCTCCCTATTTTCTCTTCTTTCAGGACACCAGCCCACCACATCCATTTCCTGAGACCACCTACTTGGTAAATTAGGTCCAGTGCTTCTCTTCATTTGACTATTTCAACAATGTGATGGTTTTCCTTTCCCCTTTGTTACAATCATGCTCAATTACCCATCTGTAATCCTATGTGGCCACGTGCTTGAACATCATTAATCTCTATAATCCCAAACTAATGTTTCCACCCTTCTATTACACAAGGAAAAAACAATATCTGTTTGCAATGATGTTGTCCTAGTGGCTAGAGCAAAATAGTGATTACTGAAAAACATTAAATGAAATGGTGAGTGTCCTTCTGCACAGGACATCTAGAATAGGGATAAACTCTTAGTACACCTTAACAGTTAATTTAAAGCAAATAATGTGAGTATGCCTTAGTTTTTAGTGTCACCAGGCTGGCAGTTAAGAATAGAAATAAACAAGAACTGGAAGTCCCTAAAAAGCACCCTAAGTACTTTAGCTCACAATAGCACTTAGAGTGATTACATTTAGTGTTACTGGCCTGTTATATTACATTCCTTTACTTTTCTGTTCTGTTTTTAATTATGAGTTTAAAATGGTATTTTATAAAGTCCTAAATATATAAATAGATATATATGATTGTGTTTATTTACATTGTTTAGAAAAGATTTAAAAGGTGCCCAAATATAGCAGCATCATATGATTTTACAGCTATATACTTCTAAAATATACTCTTATTAAATATGAAAAATATTTTTTTTCTTATTAAGTAAAGCATACTACACTCCAATTTACAAAGTAAAAGAGATGCATTTTTGCACACATAAAAAAACCAAAGAAAAATCCAGTATTCTCTTATGGCTACATAAATTAGACAAGGTTGAATGTTTCCTTTTGAAGGTAGTATAAAAATATTAGTTTATGTGAATGACATCCCTTGCTTATTCTAGTCTCTTTTTCTAGTTATTCATTGTTATTGGAAATGTAAAGCATATATTATTGAGACTGTTGCATTCAGTAAATCTAGTCTGAAACACATAAGGATTTTGCACTTTTTGCTGCAAAGTTATAAACAGGAGAATTTAAAAATGAAAGTAGATATATACAGCATAAATAAACCTATGTCCGGTAGAATCTTAATTATATACCTGAAATTATTGTTTTTATTACCATATATCACTGCATGTCAAATGAATATAGTTTTTCATGTAAATTAAATAAATCACTGTACAAAACCAGATTGACACTATTCTTGAAAAACCACTAGGTTATGCGAAAAATTGTAAGGCTGTGGTTATTCAGAGACTTATTCTGACTGAACGAGCAAGGTCATTTTCACTGCTTTGAAGACAGGAGACTATCTTTGATAAATTATGACAATATCACAGACAGATCATAATTAAAATTATCAATCATAAGTTCATACACAGATATGCATAAATGGACCCTCAGATATGTAGCATGTATATAAACACACACACAATTCAATGTTATGGTTCCAAAAGGACTCCCACTAACAGAACTCCCAAGAATCAGTTGGTCTGAACTATTCTTTCCACAGTGGTTGTGTTGGGTCTGACTGGGACACAGTTAACCCTGTGCATGGGTGCCTCATAGTGCTGTTCCTTTTCATTGCTACCTAGAAGGGTTGATAACACACCATGTTTTGGGTACTGATGAGCTGTGCCGGCAAAGGTTGGCAGCACCAATCCTTCCCCCTCCTCAGACACTGGGGGGGGGCAAGACCTTGATGTCACCGAAAACTGGGCAACAACTCTCCAACCAATTTACTAAGTTGGAAAGCTGACATTTTACTAGCAGTGATGGAAGTATAAGGAATACTTCTTCAAGCATGCATGCCTGGTAACCTAGTAGAACAGGCTATATTCTTTAAACTAATTAATCTCATTTCTTGAATATATGGCTATATGATAATTATTTTCATGGACTTATTTGGATACTCTGATATGTAGTTCTCTTATCAATCTTTATTCTGACAAAAAATCCTTGTTCTCAAAACTGATATCCACTATTATGTATTGATCACTAAGCTCATAAGGAAGCATTAGCTGGCACGACTTGATAGTCACAGATGCAGGAAGTTAACACAATCCCACATTAACCTCTGGTAATAAGAACCTCATGATATGAAATGAAGCATTAACTGCAAATATCAGGAATATATGCTATTGTGCTAAAGTGCAAAGAATTTTCCAATATCTTCCCCCATTGCTGCATAACTTTCTTCTTAAAGAAATATTAGCTGTTCATTGGGACAGCCTGGACAGCCAAGCCAAACTGACAAAAGGCATATTTCGTATCATATGGCATCAACCCAAACATAAAAGCTCACAGGAGGGGGGAAGGGCATTCATTTTTATGATTTGTCTTCTGAAGCAACCATTACGTATACTGAAGCCCTGCTTCCAAGGAAGTGGCTGGGTATTACATGCTGATAGAAAGTAGAGAATAAATATTTTGGCTTTCTTTGTTTCCACATGTGGCTTTTGCTTTTTCTTTATTTTACACTTTTATTTTGACCCATGAGCTTTCTCCCATCCTGTATTCTCTCCTATGTTGCTGGTGAGGAGAGTGATAGAGTGGCTTGGTGGGCACCTGGCAGTGGTCTTTACCTATATGTTAGAATTTGAATAATCAGGACAGGCTGTGATGAAGATCTGATGTGCTGCTCATACTGTAACTTGTTCTATAGGCTCAGCATATTTTACCAATCTTCAATTCACTTTGCAGAACATAAAAAATTATTTAAAGTACTTTAGAGGATTTTAAAGTGTTGGAAAATAATTGGGAGAATAAAGTTCAATAGATCAGTCTGGCTCAGGAAGACAGTCACTGCTGATAAAAGGAATAAGATGTGTCAAGGACAGTGAATGTCAACAGGAAAATATAAGCAAATTCTGTAAGACTAAAGTTTGGACAGATAATGCATGCTTTTAATATCATCATGTGAAAAGTCCAAAATATTTGGAATCTGACTTACAGTACTTCACTGGCTGCCAGGTCTTCCCACTCAAAGTGAGAATTACTTGTTTCTATATCAAATGTTATCTTTTTGAAGGAATATTGTTTTGTTTTTCTGTCTGCCACTAATTAGTGAATAAAAGTACATGCTAGACTGCAATCTGTTCTAAATACAAATTGAAGGTATTGATTTTAGCTTGGTGGGCAGAAACTCCCCCCCCTCCCCCCCCACTGTTTTGTAAGGGTGTTCTTCACCAGGTCAAGTGAAGGAAATAATGTGAACAAAAAGAAAGAGCAAAGGAATGCAATTTATTTTGGAGAGAGTGACCAGTTGCTTTTGAATTACTATATTTTGTAATGGTTTTAGATTGCCAAAGATGTTGGCTGTTTTTGCTCCATAATTGAGATGTTTACAATACTTGTTTATGTGGCAGTGTAACTCTAGGGCATTTTTAAACATCCCAATGACATCTCACATGTGCAACAGGTACTATTGAATCTAGAAGGAGCTCTAAAGGAAAAAAGAATTTTCTTTATTGGTATCATTTTAAGGAATTTCATGGAAGTCATCAAACTTCTTTAGTGTGCTCTCAATTCCAGTATCTAAGTAATTTATAATAATGCTAAAAAACATCTGACCCTAAAACTGAGACCTCAGAAATACCTACCAGTGGAGACTGTCAGTCTGATACCTTGGGACAAATTTTTGTCTGTTATCCTGTTTCTCGCTAGTATATGTTTTATAAAGGCAAGAGGAGAAAAAAAAAATTCACAGGTTTTGTGATGTTATAACCTCAATTGTTGGTGGTCCCAGTCATAAACACACCTCAAATCTTCTGAGCAAATACTCCTATTTCTTGAGCTATTTTTATATTATGAGTGCCTATTTATCCATATTCCTGTCATCATGTAAGACTAGTTGTTGGAATGTGACTGGACAGCAGATAGGACTGCTCCTTATCTGTGGGAGCTTGGACTCACACAGGTTTCTGATAGTCTTATTTTCCTGAATGAAAATCATCTCATGGATTCCTATCAAGTGAATGATCATTTGGAATAATACATATTAATTTGAATGTCTGAAGCTTGGTAAGAATGAAGAGTATAAAAAACATGATGTACAATTTCATATATGCCAAAATATAAACACCAACAGCCTTCATATAATCTCTCAATATCCTTTGTACAGAGTTTTGAGACATATTTAGGCTCTGGGTTTTTTATTTGCAGTTCAAGCATGTTTGTGCTACTCAACTGCTTGAGTAGATTTTTATAAGCTACTTTAAGAGCCCACTGTAGTTTAAAATTTTGAGTTTATGATAAAGAACAAAATCACTGTCATACAGCTGTGCATTTTAGAAATAGTGTCTGTATCTTTTTTTCACAATAAAGCATTTCTCTGAGTCTACAGGCACTTTCCATCATGATGAGAAAACAGTATAACCCGTAATACATAAGGATCTTTAAGACAACATGAAACTTTGATAGATGGAAATATCAAGGAGTATTTGTCAAAGCAGCATTTCAAATTTACAGTTTACTACACTGTTCCAATTTTCATGGAACAGAAAATCATTTGTGGAATCCTATTTGAATCTGGGTGGGTAGGTAATTAAAAGCACTTCAGATTTCATTGAACAAAAAATGAGATGATGAAGACACTGTCAGATGGGTAAGAATTATAACCTACAAATTAGGGGTTCTTTCAATTTCTTTATAGATTTAAAAATATACTAATATTTCCTATATCACTAAAGAAATTTTTTTTTTAATCAATGTTAAGGCAAGACTGATAGTTTACAAAGGCAGGGCTTCTCTCTCATTTATTTGTAGTGGATACCAAGAATCCTTACCGTGAGTGGAGTGCAGAACCAGTCAAAGCAACAAAAAAGTAGTCTGTAAAGCTTCTAACAAGTTTCCCTAAAATATTAAGCAGAGGCTGTGGAACTGCTCTCAGTTGTTTGGAGTTTCAGAGTAGCACTTTGTCCACCTAGTCTTCTATGACTAATCTCTATGACTACTCAAGCAGCAGGAGAATGGATGTCTAACAAAACCTATCTCTCTTAAGCAAAAATATACTTGGAAAATAACTCATGGTCCTAATTAATGGTGTGACATCCTGACATTCTACCAGTAATTATTACCTTAGGAAAAAAAACAGCGTGATTCTGAAGTACGGCATTACTTACCCATTACTTTTTTCTCCCATAAAATTCAAACATTTGTAATTATAAAGAAAATCCTCTAATATCATTCATGCTCTGAGTTAACAATACAGAAAAGGAACATTCACCAAGGCTATTGTCATTATTATGAGGTATGGCTTCAGGAATAAATTGCTTCCTAATCTAAAACTGTAAAGATCTTTTCAAAGGATAAGAAGACAACATAAGTTAGTGCCAGCTTGGGAAAAAATGTAAAGAGTGATTAATCTGAGGAGTTTTCTTTATGGATACACTTCTTAAAGTGAAGGAAAAAAAACCCTACCCAGTTACAGAAAGATAATTTTCCTGCCAAATACTTTCATTGCTGGAATCTTAGCAAACACAGGAAACTATTTTCCTCTAAAGAGAAAACAGACTTTATTAACTTGGTTTTTTTGCTGTCCTGCTTTTTATACTGAATGCTTTTTAACTACTGTAGGCATAAAGTTTCTGAATGCTGAACTTTATCACAAGCTGGAAACAGGGAAAATAAATCATCTACAGCAGAGAAATTTCTCTTGCTGACAATCTTTCATCTGACTTCAAGTACAAGATGTCAGACTCTGTATTACTACCTGTAAAATAATTTATACAATTGCAGTTTCAATAAACAGAATCTTTAATGGCTATGAATAAGATAAGTTAAAAGACATTACAATTTTTATCACTGGTTCTGTCTGGCTTTCACAGAGCTTAAATAATGGAAATTCAGTCAACCAACAAGGCAATAATACGTATCCAGTACTAACATAAACATTTACCTTTGTCTAAAATAAGGATTTTTCAGCTTTACATTATCAGAAGCCTTCCTTTGTAATTAATCTAGGTAGGCTTTCTACCTAGTTGGAAAATTGAAATGGGTTCCCCTATGAAGACAATTGTGTTTATTGGATGTGAAAGGAAACTTAGTAGCAAAGGATGAGGAAAAGTCTGAGGTAATTAATGCCTTGTTAATGCTATCTTTTATAGCAAGGCTAGTTATCATCAGGGCAGCCAGCCTCCTCAACTGGTATACAGGAATGGGAAGCAGAATTAAAACCACATAATCCAGTGCAAAATGGATAGTGACCTACTACATAATTTAGACACTCACAAGTCTATGGGGACAGGTGAGATATACCTAAGAGGGAGCAGGCAGAAGGTTTCATAAACACACTGTCCTCTTCTGGCCACCACAGAGTTAATTTTTGCAGTAGGAGGCATGGCCAGGACCCACACTATACCACCCACTTCATGTCATTGTCAGGGTCAGGGCTCCTTTCCAGCTCATGTAGCAGCAGCACGGATTGAGTGTTGTCAGGGCTTTCCACGTCAAGAGCAATGTGGATCGTTCATCTCTTACTTGCATGCTCTGTCATTAATATTGTTGCTGTTACTGTTCATTGTCTTATTTCATTGCTTTTTTCAGTAAATACCTCTTATCCCAATGCATGATCTTCACCTTTTGTGCCTCCAGTTTTCCTCTCCAGCCTGCTACATGGGGAAGGAGGAGGGGAAGGAAAGGAGGCAGTGAGCTGCACATCATTTGGAATGTTTCAGTGGTAACACTAAGTTGGGGAATACCATTCCTAAACCACAACAGCCACTTAAATCATTTACCATCAAACATGATTTACTGGAGAAGTCCCAGCTGATGGGGTTAGCAAATGTGACATCCATCTACAAGACAGTTTGGAAGAAAGATCTGGGAAACTCCAGGCCTGTCAGAGCTTAGTGTCCAGGAAAGTTATGAACATTGAATACCATTACATAGCATGTTCAGAATAATCAGAGGATCAGGCCCAGGTAGCATGGGCTTGTGAAAGGCAGGTTCTGCTTGACCAACCTGATTTCCTTCCATGTCAAGGTGGTCCACCTAGTGGATAAGGGAAAGGGGTAAATGTGTTATCTACTTAAATTTTAGTAAAGCCTTTGCTACAGTTTCCCAGTGCATTCTCCAGGAGAAACTGTCTGTTTATGGCTTGGTTGAGCGTATTCCTCACTGAGCAAACTGGCTGGATGACTGGGTCCACAAATTGATAGTGATTGGAGATAAATACAGTTGATGGCTGCTTCGCAGGGCCCAGTGTCGGAGCCAGTTTTGTTCAATCTTTATATATTTTCTGAATGAGAGACTGAGTGGTCCTTGGTCAGTGTGACACCTAGATGAGTAGGTTCTCGATGAGTAGATTGATCTGTAAGCTCTACAGAGGGATCTGCACAGGTTGGATCAATGGGCTGAGGCCAAATGTATGAGTGCTGGGCTCTGCCTTTGGGCCACCATGACCTTGGGCAACCTCAAACGGTGCTACCAGTTTGGGGAAGAGTGCCTGGAAGGTGGCTCATTTCTTATCCATAGGAAAGGACCTGGGGGTGCTGGCTGACAGTGGCTGAACATGAGCCAGCTTTGCCCAGGTGGACAAGTAGACAATGGCATCCTGGCCTGCATCAGCCATAGTGTCGACCAGGGCAGTGATTGTCCCCCTTGTACTCAGCCACAGCTGAGGACACTGATGAGGCCAAACCTCAAAACCTGTTTTCAGTTTTGGCCCCTCACAACAAGAAAGACATTGAGGTGCTGGAGCATGTCCAGAGAAGGGCAATTAAGTTAGTTAAGGGTTTTGAGCACAAGTCTTACAAAGAACAGCTGAGGGAGCTGGGGTTGCTCAGCCTGAAGAAAAGGAGGCTCAGGGGACACCTTATTGCTCTCTACAACCACCTGAAAGGAGGGTGTCTCTAGGTCAGGGTCAGCGTCTTCTCCCAGACAACTACTGACAGAACAAGAGAACATAACCTTGTGCTGTCCCAGGGGATGTTTAGGTTAGACACTAGGAAGGATTTCTTCACAGAAAGGGTGACGGGATGTTGCAATGGGCTGATGATGCAGGTGGTGGGCTCAGCATCCCTAGAGGTGTTTAAGGAAAGACTGGATGTGGCACTTTTTGCCATGGTTTTTACCAGACGATTGACATGGTAGTATTCAGTCATAGGTTGGACTTGATGACCTCAGAGGTTTTTGCCAGCCTGATTGATTCTGTGACTCTGTGATTCTTTAATACTAATTTCATTTTATATTTGTAAATCATGAAATCTATATATTTCTGAACATATAGCAACTACCATTCCTTTAAGCCTATCACCTGAGGCATAAAACCCAAAATACTTCAAAGGACTATGTGTTCTTTAAAACTGTAACACATTTATTTCACATAGACTTGGGTTTCTTGATGGATTTCAAGCTGTCCATGACCTGGCAGTGCCCTTGAGGCCCAGAGAGCAAATGATATCCTTGGGCACACTAGGAAGACTGTAGCCATCTGGTTGAGAGAGGCGGTCCTCTCCCTCTACTAAGTCCTCATGAGGCACAACTGGAATCCTGTGTCCATTTCTGGGCTCCTCAGTGCAAGAAATACAAGAAGCCTCTGGAAAGAGTCTAGTCAAGGGTCCCAAAGATGATTTGGGGTCTGGACCGTTAGTCTAGAAAAGAGAAGACTGAGAGGGGAGCTAATTAATGCTTATAAATATCTCCAAGGAGGGTGCCAAGATTCTTTGAAGTGGTACACAATGACAGGACAAGGAGTTACGGCCACAAACTAAACTAGAAGTTTCATCTCGACGTAAGGAAGAAATTCTTTACATTGAGGTAGGCAGAGCACCATAACAGGCTGCACAGGCCAGTCATGGAGTCTCCCCCTCTGCAAACGTTCCAAACCCCCCTGAATGAGTCTCTTGTCACCTGCTCTAGTTGACCCTGCCTTGGCAGGGCTGTTGAACTAGATGATCTCCGCAGATACCTTCCAACTCTAGCTGTGATTTATTTTTTATTATAAAGTTTGCATTTAACAAAAATTGTTCATTTCTAAAGTTAGTCTCAAATTGACCCACAAAAACGAAGTCTGTTCATAATGAAGTCCTGGCCACAGAATCATTTTCTTAAGTAATGGATATGGACCTAAGGAGTTTAAATTATATGTAGACTGCATTTACGGATCTGAGTGTAGAATCAGATCAAAGTGAACCTTTAATTAGCTAGTTGTTCTCCTTTCAGAAGTATCAGATTGATCATTATCAAACCTCAGATTAAGTTGTGAATTTACTTCCCTCCTGTAATTTCTCTTACCATGTCTCTTCTGCTAAATCTGTTGAAATACTGTTGTCTGATCACAAATTTAATGTTCAAAGTCTCATAGGGTCTTTTCACTTTTACTGAATAATTTGGCCTTTTTTGTGCAAGTTTATAGGAAGCTGGAATTTGCATGTCTCTGGTTTTGCAACTTGCATTTAGACCAATAGTACAGAGTTTTAAAAATGTAAATCCTTCCTTTTTTAAAGAGATTTTGTACCCTTTAGAGTTAATAATTTTACAGAAGTCCCTAGATGGGCTTTTTGCAAGGTGGGGTCAGAAAGAAAGAAGATGCCTAAAATGTCTCCAGAAGTGCTGGTAAATCTTTTAGCCCACATAAGGAATTTGTTCTAGAGCACGGTAAAAGGACTTAGTTTCTTTGGCAGTGTGTTTTTTAGTTATATGTGTTTGAATCTCTGGTTTAATTGTTTGTTATGGTTCATTCATATACACATTCCTTTGTTTCCCTCATATTGGTTCAGTCTGGGTTTGTACTCTCCCCTTTTCTTGTCAATCAGCCCTTGTAACCGCCCCTTTATCCACTCCCTTTCATGTCAATCTTGGTAACCCTGCCCCTGGTAGCCATCTATCATTGCAAACCCTACCCCTCTCTCCAGAACCTTCCCTGTCATTTATAGAATCCTTGATCCCTCATTTGTTGTGTGTACTCTCCTCCCCACATGTAGTTCATTGGTTATATGCTGGTATAAGTCCCACCCCATGCTCCTCCCTGAATTTAATCCATTGGTTGTCAGGATGTCTCCTCCCCACAGCCAGCCCCCCC
>WBNO01032466.1:0-11581 GCA_013400575.1 Peucedramus taeniatus | reverse complement strand
GGGGGGGGGGGCGGGGGCGGCCTCGCCTTCCTGCTCGAGGAAGTTTGGGGTGAGAAATTCGCTTTTGCCGCTGTTTTCCCCCCCAAAAAAAGCGGCGAGCTCGGGAGCGCCGCCCCCGCAGGCAGAGGTACGGAGCGGGCCCCGGGAGGTGACAGCCGGGGACGGCCGGGGACAGGCGGTGACACAGCGGGAGCACCTCCAGACCCCGCGCCCGGGGGCTCCCGGCGCTTACACAACTCCGGAACGGGGCAAAAAGCCGCGAGAACGGGCAAAAAGTGCCCCCGGGGCCTCCTCCCTTCGATTCCCGCAGCCGGGAAAGGAGTGGGAGCTGGGGGGGCTCCCCCACCCAACCTCCCGAGCCGCGGTTTAGCCAAAAAAGGGGATTTTGGGGTGTCAGAGCTGCCTCGGGGAGGGGGAATAGGGTTTTTGATGGTTTTCCTGGAACTTTGGTGGTTTTTAGTGGGGTTTTAATTCTTTTCCGGCGTTTCTTCCCCAGCAGCAGGGCAGAACGGGGAGCTGAGGTGCAGCCGGGCCCAGCCCTCGCCCCACGGCACCTGCCGGGGCTGCAGGCCCCCAAAACGGGGTGAAAAGAGGCGATTTCTGCCAACTTCACCCCAAAAACGTACGTGGGAATGGGGCAAGGGGAGCTGGCACTGTCGGGGAGGGGGGAACTGGGGGGGACCCCTGTGTGGGAGGGTGGGTTGGAGTCACCCTCACCCCCATTTTGGGGTTAATTTCTGCATTTTGGGGCACAATCCCTGAGTTTGGGATGTCCCCGACCCTTGGGCTGTGCTGGGGTTTGGGTTGACAGAAACCCCCGTCTTTGGCTTCATTTTGGGGGGGCTGCACTGCTCCCACCCCTGTCACGGCTCTGTCACTCCTTGGTGGCTCTGATTAGCGTTTAATTAACATGCCTCGTGCTTAATTAACCACCCCAATGTTTAATGAACCTCCCCAGGGCTTGAGGAAGGCCCTGGGGGTTGGACCCGGGGCTGCGCCGCGCCCGGGGCCGCGCCTCGACCTGCACGACCAGTTTGGGGCACTTTCCCCTTTGGGGCTGGCCCGTGTCAGGAGTTCACCCTGACAGGGCCATTTTGAGGTGAAACCCCAGGATTTGGGATCTGTGTGACCTTCCCTGCCCCCAGAATTCCTGCGTTTTGCCCTAAAACATTGTCGCTCTCAACTCACCAAAATTGTCCCAATTTCCTCCAACCCAACGCAGGCAGGACTCCAAATATGGGGGAAAACCCCAAATTCCTTCCCCAGAACCCCAAATTCCCTCCCAAAAACCCCAATTCCTCCCAAACTCCCCATCTCCGTGCGGAACACGCATCTCAGTCCTGCTTTTCCCTGAATCCTGAGCACTTTTCCCATTTCACCCCAAAAACCTCAAATCCCCTCCCAAAACCCAAATTCATCTCACCCCCACTTTTCCCCAAATTCATCTCACCCCCACTTTTCCCCAAATCCCGAACATGTTTTTCCCGTTTCACCCCAAAAAACCCAAATTCCACTCAAAAACCCCAAATCCCCTCCCAGACCCCCATCCCCATGCAGACCACTCGTCTCACCCGTTTTTCCCTAAATCCCAACCACATTTTTCCAGTTTCCCCCTCAAAAACCCAAATCCCTTCCCAAAACCCCCAAATTCCCCTCCAAAACGCCCAATCCCTCCCAAATCCCCATCCCTGTGTGCAGCCCCCATTCCCCCCCCCCATTTTTCCCTGAATCTTGAGCACATTCTTCCCATTTCACCCCAAATTCCCCCTCAAAAACCCCAAATTCCTCCCAAAAACCCCAAATCCTCCCCCAAACGCACCATCCCCATGCAGACCACTCGCCTCACCCCCGTTTTTCCCCGAATCCCAAGCACGTTTTCCCAGTTTCCCCCCAAAAACCCCAAATCCTCCCCCAAACCCACCATCCCCTTGCAGACCACCCGTCTCACCCCGTTTTTCTCCGAATCCCGAGCACGTTTTCCCAGTTTCCCCCCAAAAACCCCAAATCCCCTCCCAGACCCCCATCCCCTTGCAGACCAACCTGTCTCACCCCGTTTTTCTCCGAATCCCGAGCACGTTTTCCCAGTTTCCCCCCAAAAACCCCAAATCCCCTCCCAGACCGCCATCCCCTTGCAGACCCCCCGTCTCACCCCGTTTCTCCCCGGATCCCGAGCGCGTTTCCCCGCTGGTTTCCCGCAGGATGGCGGAGCCGCCCGTGGTGCCGGTGTTCTGCACCGGCGTCTCGGCGCAGGTGCGGCGGCAGCGGGCCAAGGAGCTGGGGCTGGGCCAGCACGACAACGCCGTGCGCTACCTGGGCCAGGATTTCGGGCAGCTGGCCGAGGAGTGTCGCCGCTCCGGGACCCTGTTCCGGGACCCCGCCTTCCCCCCGGCCGCCACCTCCCTGGGCTTCCGCGAGCTGGGCCCCGGCTCCTCCAAAACCCGCGGCGTGCAGTGGAAGAGGCCCACGGTGAGCTCGGCTCCGTCCCCGTCCTCGCCAAAATCCGGCGGGAACGTGCGAATATCCCGAATTTCGGGCCTTTCCCGCAGGAGCTGTGCCCGCGCCCGCAGTTCATCGTGGACGGCGCCACGCGCACCGACATCTGCCAGGGAGCGCTGGGTGAGGAATCCTCGCTCTCCGCCCCGAATCTGTGGGGTTTGGGGGATGGTTTTGCCAGGAATTTGGGGGTTTTTGGTCCCGCCCAGGTGATTGTTGGCTGCTGGCGGCCATCGCCTCGCTGACGCTCAACGACACCCTCCTGCACCGCGTGGTGCCGCACGGGCAGAGCTTCCAGCAGGGCTACGCCGGCATCTTCCACTTCCAGGTCAGCAAACCTCTGGCTCGGGGCTCCCCTCTGCCATTTTGAGTGCAAATCCCAACGTTTTGGGGCTCCTACCATCGCTTCAGGCCTCCTCTCGTCATTCTGAGAGGTTCCCACACCATTCTGGGGCTTCCTTCACCTTTTTCGGCATTCCCTTCACCATTCAAGGGGATCTCCCACAGTTTTGGGGCTCCACTCTGCAATTTTGGGGTGACCCCCCAGCGTTTTAAGGATTCCCTTCACCATTTTGGCCACACCCCCAATTTTGGGAGGATCCCCCACTATTTTGGCTCTTTTCCCCACCCAGTTCCTCATGTCCCCATCGTGTCAACTCCACTTCCCCGCTGCCTTGTGAGACCCCAAACTGGGCGTTTTCCCCCCAAAATCTCCTTCCCTGGATGAACCAGGGGGCTCCCCCTCCTCGTCCCCCCCAGATCTGGCAGTTTGGCGAGTGGCTGGACGTGGTGGTGGACGATTTCCTGCCCACCAAGGACGGGAAGCTGCTCTTCGTGCACTCGGCCGAGGGCTCCGAGTTCTGGAGCGCGCTGCTGGAAAAGGCCTACGCCAAGTACGGCCCCTCCCCGCCCCCCGCGCCCATTTTGGGGCAGAATCCCCCAAAAACCGGCCCGGCTGCCACACAGGGTGAACGGCTGCTACGAGGCGCTGTCGGGCGGCAGCACCTCCGAGGGCTTCGAGGACTTCACGGGCGGCGTCACCGAGTGGTTCGACCTGCGCCGGCCCCCGGCCGACCTCTACCAGATCATCCTCAAGGCGCTGGAGCGCGGCTCCCTGCTCGGCTGCTCCATCGACGTGAGCCACCCTGGGCGTTTTGGGGGAAAACCCGCGGGATTTGGGGTCGTTCCCTGGGTAACGCCGCGGTGGCTCCTCGCAGATAACCAGCGCCTTTGACATGGAGGCGGTGACCTTCAAGAAGCTGGTGAAGGGCCACGCCTACTCGGTGACCGGAGCCAAGCAGGTGAGGGCCGGCACCGCTTTGGGGTAAAAACAGCAGATTTTGGGTGGTGTGGCCCTGACGGCGCCGTCCGCAGATCCCGTACCGGGGACAGGCCCTGGAGCTCATCCGGATGCGCAATCCCTGGGGAGAGGTGGAGTGGACGGGCGCCTGGAGCGACGGGTGAGGCTTCGTTAGCGCCAGGCTCGTTAGCAGTAATGACCCGGAGCCCTGCTGACCTTGCTGTCCCCGCAGCTCGGCCGAGTGGCACGCGGTGGAGCCGGCACTGCGCCAGCAGCTCATGGTCAAGATGGAGGATGGGGAATTCTGGTAGGAAAAGTTCAACTCAAACCCCTTTTCCCGGCCGTTTCGTGCCTGGAAATGAGGACAAACTCTCCCTGCAGGATGTCCTTCCGGGATTTCCTACGGGAATTCACCCGCCTGGAGATCTGCAACCTCACCCCGGACGCGCTGCAGTCCCGCAAGTTCCGCAAGTGGAACACGCGGCTCTACGACGGCACGTGGCGGCGCGGCAGCACCGCCGGCGGCTGCCGAAACTACCCCGGTGCGTGCCGGGGGCAACCCCGGGCCTGCGGGGCCTGGCGCCCGCTGAGCCTCCTCTGCCCCCTTTGCAGCCACGTTCTGGATCAACCCCCAGTTCAAGATCCAGCTGGAGGAGGTGGATGATGACAGGGACGAGGACGGCGGGCGCGAGCCGGGCTGCAGCTTCCTGCTGGCGCTGATGCAGAAGCACCGGCGCCGCGAGCGCCGCTACGGCAAGGACATGGAGACCATCGGCTTCGCCGTCTATGAGGTAACGGGATCGACTGGGGTCAACCGGCCTTGACTGGGGTCAACCACCACCAACTGGAGTCAGCCGTCATTGATTGGGGTCAGCTGGTGTCAGCTGGGGTCAACCAGCATTGAGTGGGATCAACTGACATCAGTTGGGACCAGCTGGGGTCAACCAGCATTGAGTGGGATCAACTGACATCAGTTGGGAACAGCTGCAATCAACTGGAGTCAACCAGCATGAGTTGGCTTCAACTGGTGTCAACTGGGGTCACCTAGGATCAGTTGTGGTCACCTGGCATTAACTGGGGTCAAACAGTATCAAGTGGGGTCACCTGGTGTCAGCTGTCACCAACCGAGGTCCCCTGGTGTCCCCTCTCTTCGCACAGGTCCCTCCCGAGGTGGGTTCCGCGCGCCNGGTGTTTTTGGGGCTGTTTTTGGGGCGGATTTGGAGCGTTTCCCCCCGGTGCCCGCAGTACGTGGGGAGGTCGGGCGTGCACCTGAAGCGGGAGTTCTTCCTGGCCAACGCGTCGCGCGCGCGCTCCGAGCAGTTCATCAACCTGCGCGAGGTGAGCACGCGCTTCCGCCTGCCGCCCGGCGAGTACATCGTGGTGCCCTCCACCTTCGAGCCCAACAAGGAGGGCGACTTCGTGCTCCGCGTCTTCTCCGAGAAGAAAGCCGGCACCGAGTAAGGGTCGCCGCGGCAGCGCCGGCGAGTGAGCGCCGCGCCCGCGCTCAGCCCGCTCTGTGTCTGTCCGCAGGGAGATGGACGACAAGATCCAGGCCACGCTGCCGGACGAGGTCAGCCGGGGCCGGGGGGCCGGGGCTGTGGGGCGCCGGGGTGGGATGGTTGCCAAAACGGCCGCTTTTTCCCCCAGAAAGTGCTGAGGGAGAGCGAAATCGATGAGAACTTCAAGCAGCTCTTCAGGCAGCTGGCGGGGCCGGTAAGGGGGCAGTGGTGGTGACAGTGATGCCAGTGGTCAGCTGTGATGTCATTGGAGCTGGTGTCAGCTGGGGTCAACCAGCATTGAGATTGGTTGGCCGTGACATCATTTGTTGGCCCTTACATCACCGGTTGCCGATGTTGTCACTGCCCGCTGGTGACACCGGGGCCACCCCGTGTCCCCTCCCCAGGACCTGGAGATCAGCGTCACCGAGCTGCAGACCATCCTCAACCGCATCATCGCCAAACGTGAGCCAGGATTTGGGGGGGTTCCACCCCAATTAACCCCGCTCCCCTCGTTAACACCCCGTCCCTCATTAACACCCCAAATCCCTCATTCCAGACAAAGATCTGCGGACCAAGGGCTTCAGCACCGAGTCCTGCCGGAGCATGGTGAACCTGATGGACGTATCCTGTGGCCGTGGGCTGGGGGGGCTCTGGGGGGGTCCCCTGGAGCCCCCCTTTCCTTAACCCCCCTCCCCCAGAAAGACGGGAACGGGAAACTGGGACTGGTGGAGTTCAACGTCCTCTGGAACCGGATCCGCAACTACCTGGTGGGTCTGGGGGCTCTCCCAGCTCCTGGGGGGTTTGCAGTTCAAGGGGGGGCGGAATATTTTGGGGGCTCTCTCCTCATTGCTGAGCCCCCCACACTGTTTTCTCCCCTTTTTTGGGGGTGTTGGGGTGTGGGGTGAAGATTTTGGGTTCTTTCTTCATGGGTTGTCTCCACTTTGGGGGGTTTTGGGTATCCCTCAATCCCCTCACAAGTGACCCCTGTTCTCTAAGGGGGGATTTTGGGGAACACTGGGATGTTTTGGGTGACCCCTGTTCCTTTGGGGTGCTGTTCCTGCCAGAGCATCTTCCGCAAGTTTGACCTGGACAAGTCGGGCTCCATCAGTGCCTACGAGCTGCGCCTGGCATTGGAGGACGCAGGTGACCCCTGGGACCCTCCCCAGGACCCCTGCCCTGCCCGGGGGTCCCCCAGGTGACCCCAGGGCTGTCCCCTGTCCCAGGGTACCGGCTGAACAAGAGGCTGCACGAGCTGCTCATCACCCGCTACGCCGAGCCCGACCTGGCCCTGGACTTCGACAGCTTCGTCTGCTGCCTCGTGCGCCTGGAGACCATGTTCCGTGAGCACCCCGATGATCCCAAATGATCCTAAATGATCCCTCCCGTGCTGTCCTGAGTGATCCCCAATGATCCCAAACCATCCTTCCCCGCAATCCTGAGTAAACCCGAACAATCCCAAATGATCCCTCCCCCGATCCCAAACGATCCCTTCCACCCTGATCCCCAACGATCCCAAATGATCCTTCCCACCCGATCCCAAATGATCCCTCTCACCCAGTCCCAAATTATCCCAAATAATCCCAAACGATCCCTCCCACCCTGATCCCAAGGGCTGGGGGGGCTCTGGCCCATCCTGGCCTTCCTGCCCATCCCAACCACTCTTTTCCCTCAGAAAAGGAACTTTCTCCTCACCCCAAATCCCAGCGCCTTTCTCTCCCCTCAGGGTTTTTCCAAGCCATGGACGTGGACAAGGACGGCGTCGTCACCTTCGACCTGCTGCAGGTACTGGTGTGGGGAGCCTTCCTCCTCTTCCTCCTCTTCCTCCTCTTCCTCCTCTTCCTCCTCTTCCTCTTTCTCCTCTTCCTCCTCTTCCCTCACCCTTCTCCTTCTCCTCCTTCTCCCCAGTGGCTCCAGCTCACCATGTTTGCCTGACCGGACCCTCCAAGTGCCTTCCACAACCCTGCGCCGTTTTTTCCCTTTTTTTTTGGCTTTTTTTGGCAGAAAAGGATGGATGGGGGGGTGGGGTGGGGGTCACACGGACCCCCCCAAGCTTTGCCAAAGACCCCTGTCCCTCCTTCACCTCACGCTCGGCCCTTTTGGGGCAAATCCTCCGGATTTCGGTGCCTCTTGTGCTGACGGAGCCCCGGCCGTCACCCTTCGCTTCAGGGATCTGCTGCCCCCGGGTGCCATAAAGTGATTTTTTATTGTATAAATTAAAAATTATATAAAAATCAAAGGGAAAAAAAAACTATTTAAGTCAAAACTCCTTTTTCTGGCAGTTCTTTCTCCCCCTCAAGGCAGGGGATTGAGGGAATTTCGAGGTGCTGCAAAATAACAGGTTGTCTTGGGGTTATAGATCACAGATTTGGGGTTATATTAGTATATTTTTGGGATATTTTGGTGGTTATGACTTAGACCCTGGGTGTGTCTCCTGGGCAGAGGGTGCAGGATGATGCTGCCACGACTCGGAGGGGATGAAGGGCCGGGCAGGGAGGGGAACCTGGACCGGGGGAAAAAATCCCCGGGGTAGGCGCGACCACCGGGCCCGAGCAGGACCCCTCAGTCCCGGTTCCAGCCCCCAGGCTCGGTTCGGTTCCCTCAGACCCGGTTCGACCCCTCAGGCCTGGTTCTGTTCCCTCAGACCCGGTTCGACCCCTCAAGCCTGGTTCGGTTCACTCAGACCCGGTTGGACCCCTCAGGCCTGGTTCTGTTCCCTCAGACCCGGTTCGACCCCTCAAGCCTGGTTCGGTTCCCTCAGACCCGGTTCGACCCCTCAGGCCCGGTTCGGTTTCCTCAGACCCGGTTCCACCCCCCAGGCTGGGTTCGGTTCCCTCAGACCCGGTTTGACCCTTCAGGCCCGGTTCGGTTCCCTCAGACCCGGTTCGACCCCTCAAGCCCGGCCGGGTTGGGGTTCCCTCAGAACCGCCTCAGCCCCGCCCCCTCAGCGCTCTGAGGGCGCGAATTTTCCCGCCCTTTTTTCCTCCCGCCCTTTTCCCCACCCACCCCGATGGGCGGTGCTTGGAACACTCAGGCCCCGCCCATTCGCCCGCCCATCGCGCTCCCATTGGTCCGTTCTGTCAAAATCTGAATAACCGTGTCCTTTCCCCGCCTTCGCCACGCCTTTTCTCCTTATATGGCTTGGCCCCGCCCTCCCCCTCACGGAGCCGCGCCCGCGCGATTCGAGCGCGGCCATGGCGGAGCCGGGGATGGAGCCGGAGCCGGAGCAGGAGCGGGGTCCGGAGGCGGTGACGGCCGAGGCGGTGCTGAGGGAGCTGCGGCTCTTCGAGCTGTGCTGCGAGGGCGAGGAAGTGCCCGACAAGCGTGAGGGCTCCGGGGGGCACGGCCTGGGGGGGGAGAGGGAGGGCTAGGGGAGGAGGAAGGGGTTTGGGAGGTGTCAGGGGAGATGTGAGGGGTGTTGGGGGCCTGGGGGTGTCAGAGGAGGTTTGGGAGGTGTCAGCTGTACTGGGGAGGCGTTTGGGGGTCTGGGGGTGTCAGGTGAGCTGTGAGGGGTGATTTGGTTTATGAGGGACTCTTGTGGGGGCCAGAATTTTGGGACCTGCTGCGTTTTGGGGTGCACAAAGGATTGACGGTGCAACTGGAGGGTACCCAAAGATTTAAGGGGGGTCTCGGTGGGATTTCGGACCCCACTAACCCCTCTTTCTCCCCGCAGTGGTGGAGCTGTGCCTGAGCCACGGGCTGGGCCCGGTGGCCTTGGCCAACGAGCTGCTGGCCTTCGTCACCAGCAAAGACCTCGACCTGCAGCTCACCCCCGAGGGCCTCGACGCCTTCGAGCACGAGGTGGGGGTCCCCAATTCCCCCCCACTTTGATTCCCCAAAGCCCCCGGGATGGCGGGGAGCACTCACCCCCTCCTTGCCCCGCTGCCCCAGGTGCTGGCCAAGCGCGGCAGCCGCGGCCGGCGCGGCCGGGACGAGCGCCGGGGGCTCCTCCACGACATCCACTCGCTGCAGGAGCTGTATCCCCCCCTGCCGAGGGTATCCCGGGGATATCCCCGCATTTTGGGGGGTCTGGCAGACAAAGAGGGGCCGTGAGCTGTCACAGATCCCCCGCGGGGGCTTGGGAATGGGAGGAATTGTTAAATTTGGAGCTCCCGGGGGGGCTTCACCCCAAACCAGGAGCGTTTTTGCCCTTAACGAGCGCCAGCCTCAACGAGGAACAGGAGGATGAGCTGCTGGACGCCTACACCACCCCATCCAAGGTGGGCATCACCCCAAACCTGCGGGGTTTGCCTTAAAACCAGCCTGGAGGTATGTTTTTCCGTGGGTAAAAAGGTATTTTTCCCTGCAGGGCTCCCAGAAACGCAGCAATTCCACACCAGAGACGCCCCGGCCCAAGCGGGCGCCGTCCTCCCGCAGCCCCTACGGGCTCTTCTCCCCTGGCAGCTTCTCCCCGAGGTGGGTGAGGGGGCCTGGGGGGCTGCCCTGAATCCCTGCTCCAGAAATGACCCCTTTTCCCCTCTTTTCTTCCTTCTTTTTCCTTAAAACCCCACCATTATGGAAGTCGAGGTGGAGCATTTTAGGAGCTCTGTAAATCTGAGGGGAAATCGTTAAAACCTCACTGAACTTATTACAATTACAAAGTGTTAAAACTACAAACACTTGTGGTTTTTAAAGCCTCATTAGTCAACACAAACCACTAAACCTTGTTAAAATACCCTCTGCTCACAGATCAGAGAATTCACCCCTTTAAGCCCCATTTATCTTTGTGCTCAGAACAGGAATAACACAAAGCAGGAAAACCCAAAATCAGCAGAGTTTCAGGGTGGGACAACTCCAGGCCTGAATCACCCCTGGTTTTCTCATCCCCACAGTGTCACCCCCTCCCCAAAATACTCGTCCCGGGGGGGCCGGGGCGAGGTCGTGGCCTCGTTTGGCTCCGTGCAGGGCCCGGCCTGGAGCGGCCGCGGCGGCTGCGCCCTCAGGCTCTTCGGCTGCCCCGAGCAGAACCTCAGCAAACCCTACAAGTTCATGTTCCAGAAGGCGCTGGACGTGCGGGAAGGTGGGGACACCCCGGGCTTGGGGGGGCAGGGGGTGTCTGGGGACACCGGGGTCACCCTCAGTGTGGAGGGGTCAGGGGGTGTCTGGGGACACCGGGGTCACCCTCAGTGTGGAGGGGTCAGGGGGTGTTTGGGGAAACTGGGGTCACCCTCAGTGCTGGAGGGGCCAGGGGGAGTTTGGGGACACCGGGGTCACCCTCAGTGCTGAAGGGGTCAGGGTCAGGGGGAGTTTGGGGACACCGGGTCACCCTCAGTGCTGAAGGGGTCAGGGTCAGGGGGAGTTTGGGGACACCGGGTCACCCTCAGTGCTNCTCCCAGTGCTGGAGGGGTCAGGGGTTGGGGTCAGGGGGTGTTTGGTGACACCAGGGTCCCCTCCCAGTGCTGGAGGGGTCAGGGGTTGGGGTCAGGGGGTATTTGGTGACACCAGGGTCCCCTCCCAGTGCTGGAGGGGTCAGGGGTTGGGGTCAGGGGGTGTTTGGTGACACCAGGGTCCCCTCCCAGTGCTGGAGGGGTCAGGGGTTGGGGTCAGGGGGTATTTGGTGACACCAGGGTCCCCTCCCAGTGCTGGAGGGGTCAGGGGTTGGGGTCAGGGGGTGTTTGGTGACACCAGGGTCCCCTCCCAGTGCTGGAGGGGTCAGGGGTTGGGGTCAGGGGGTATTTGGTGACACCAGGGTCCCCTCCCAGTGCTGGAGGGGTCAGGGGTTGGGGTCAGGGGGTGTTTGGTGACACCAGGGTCCCCTCCCAGTGCTGGAGGGGTCAGGGGTTGGGGTCAGGGGGAGTTTGGTGACACCAGGGTCCCCTCCCAGTGCTGGCCGGGCGGGTGGAGGAGCTCGGGGAGGTCCTGAGGAGGCACCACGGCCTGGACGGCTTCAGCTCAGCTGTGCTCCCAGCTCAGGTGAGACCCCAGCCCCCATTTTGGGGTGAATCCCCCCAGTTTTGTGTTAACCCCTTCTGTTTTGGGTTAACCTCCCTGTTTTGTATTAAACCTCCCCCCCTGTTTTGGGTTAAACTCCCCCGTTTTGTGTTAACCCCCCCTGTTTTGGGTTAAACCCCCCCGTTTTCTGTTAACCCCCCCTGTTTTGTGTTAACCCCCCCATTTTGTGTTAACCCCCCCCGTTTTGGGTTAAATCCCCCTGTTTTGGGTTAAACCCCCCCGTTTTCTGTTAACCCCCCCTGTTTTGTGTTAACCCCCCTGTTTTGTATTAAATTCCCCCCTGTTCTGGGTTAACCCCCCCCCTGTTTTGGGTTAAAACCCCCCCCATTTTCTGTTAACC
>WBNO01032461.1:17588-38703 GCA_013400575.1 Peucedramus taeniatus | reverse complement strand
TTGTGGATTAATTTTCCTTACAACGTCACTTCACAGCTTAAATTAATTCTTCGTTGCAGTGACACTGGACATGGTCACTTGGGGCAGTGTCCACCTGCCTGGAGATGGAAGACTGGGGAAGGCAGATGTGAATTTTCTCTTCACCAAAGCAGCTACACATCAGTAATTACCACCACCTGAATGTTTGGATCTCATTTTCAAGTGGGGAGTGGAGTGTAGGAAATCAGATCTTATATTGTGCATCAACCAGTACCTCAGCATTTCAGAGGGGAGGCACATCCCTCCCAGAAACAATCTATTTTCCATTCATGCTATGGCTTTGTCCTTTTTGCTATCCAGAATTCTGACAGAGGTTTCTTCTGGTCTTAGACTGGTAAGTCTGGATGGTCTTGCTCTCACAGCAAAGCCAGGTTCTTATAATGAGAAAGGGAATTGCTTTTCTGTGGATAGGACTGATTTGGTGGTGGAACAAACTCACAAGGTAACACAGTACTCATCTTCTGTAAAGTGCGGATAACAGGTACTCCTTAGGTAATGTAGATGTTGGGAAAAACAAGAAAATATCTTGCATCTTTATCATCTGTGGTAGATGAAAGCTGGTGGAGAACATCAGGTCCTTGACTTAGAAATTGTCAGCATTGCTTTTGAGCAAGACAGACTGATTTTGCTTTGAAGGAGTCAATAAAGTGGATTTTGCTCAAGAAGACATTGCTGAGTATTTGTAAACCTGGTCACAGTCAGCTACAGCATTTTATTTTTGGGATCACATTGTGGAGAAGCAGGTCCCAGAGGAGCCAAGTGCCTTTGCTCTCCTTCACCCTCCTTTACTCTCTCTGAGTAAAATGCAGAGTTGGCTTAGAAACCTCCTTCTGGAGACCTGTGAACACCAACAACATACAGCCATTGGGCTAATTTCTGGTTGAAATCTTTCCAATTTTTTTGTTGTTGTTGTTGTTGATGTTTTCCTTGGGGGGTTTTTGGTTTGGGGTTTTTTTTACCCTGAAAATGCTGACCTGACACAAAGAAAACATACTTTGAGAATGGGATGATTTTGTCAATACTTTGACAGAAACCGGGCAATTTTCCAATACAGTCTCACTTGCCAGGTGGGCTTCCAAACCCTCCCTGTTTCTTGTCAGCTCACACACAGCACCCCTGGCAGGCTGCCCTGCTGAATTGCTGAATCCCAGACACAAGGATCATGGGTACACCAAGTTCCTGGAGCTTCTCTCTGCTGCATAGAAAGACCCTGGCAAAGGTGACTGATCTCAGGGTTGCCATGCTAAGAAAGCCATCCTCCCCAAGCCTTCTCTCTGAGAGTCTTGGGAATACTTGTAAATGCTTGACACACAAAATACAGTCTAAAAGTTTTCTCAAATGACTTTTGGAATTTCACTATTGCAAATGTTTACTTATTTTGAAGTAAACTTTTTTTTTGTGTCATCTGTGGAGCTGAACATGGAATAAAATGCAGATCCATCTGTTCAAATTACTGGTTACCACTGACTCTATCAACACCAAAGTGCTGCTGCACTGCCTGCAAATGCTGCTGGGAGTAGACATAGCCTCTTCTCAGCAGCTTCATTCTTTCTCCCTGGGAGATCTCCACAAATGGTCCCATTCCCCATACATCCTCCCACAGGGCTCTTAACTGTGGGACATCACAAGATGTTAATCCTTTTCCTTTGTTCCCTGTGACCTAAAGGAAAGGCTGTTCAGCAAATGCAGCATTCCTTTCTTTTTATCAGGTCTACAGTGGCCTAAGTCAAGGTGCTGTATGTTATGGTCTGGAGAACACAGGTCAGCTTCTACATGGGAACCACTGGTTCACAGCCAAGGATAACCCAAAGGGAACCGAGTGGAGGCAAGGTGAGGGTGATTATGGCAATGTGGAGACATGGTGAAAGCCATGCCAGCTCTTTTGACTACTCTATTGCATGTTCTCATAATTCAGAGAAAACATGCCACTCAGAACATTTGCAGACATTTGATTTTAGACTGCCTGATTTTTCCTTGGTGGTTTGAATACAGCAGAGACACAGCCAGATTTGCAGTTAGGGTCTGCCCAGCAGGCTGTGAAAAGGGGCAGCCCATCTTTTCCATTCTTTTCTCACCTGTGATCAGGCGACTGCAATGCCTCACAGTGTTTGATGTATGCTGCAGTCAGAGCCCTGCAAGAGCTTTACTCTGCTGCACAGCAGCTTCTCTCTAAGCAAATGTGTAAAACACACTGGTTCCCAAGAGGAATTTGAGAGGGAAAAAAGAAAAAAAGAACAAAAAACACCTCAACAAACAAACAAACAAACAAACAATCCTCCCCCCACATTAAAAAGTCTTAAGCCAGACTGACATTTTTGTATTGAGGGAAGAGGATCTTGGGGATTTCATATGCTGCAATGCCAAGCCAGGGAGCAGCCAGGAGCCCCTCACTGGTACAGAGCTGGGCTGGCAGCTGATTGAAATCACTTGGTTAACTCTTTAAAGAAAAAACTTGAAAGGCTCCACCACGGAGGAAGAAAAACACAAAAGCACTGGTATGAGGAGCTGGCTGAAGAGGCAGAGACGGGTTGCAAGCTGGGGTTTAGCAGGTGAAGCCTATTAAATGGGCAGATCAATCAATACCCCTTTTAATGGGAGGGAAAGATCAATCCTTTTCTCTGTAAGAGCAATGAAGCTGTTGAAGTTTATAGAGCACAGCTCTGATGAGGAGTGGTTGAGGGAACTGGGTTGTTTAACCTGGAGAAAACATGGCTAAAGGCACCTTATTTATTTATGAAAGGAGGTTGTAGTGAGGTAGGGGTCTTTTCTCAGGGAACAAGCAATAGGGCAAGGGAAAATAGCCTAAAGGTGCACCAGGGGAGGTTTAGTTTGGATATTAGGAAGAATTTCTTGACCAAAAAGAAAGCACCAGATCCAGCTGCCCAGGGAAGTGGTGGAGTCACCATCCCTGGAGGTATTTAAATGATGTGGAGGTGTGGCACTGGGGACATGTGGAGTAGTGGAATTGGCAATGCAAAGAATTCTGTGTTTCTATGATTCTGTGGATTACTCTGACACCAGCTCCCTTCTTTTCACTTCCTATAACCAGGTAAGTCCAGAAGAGCTGGACTGTGGGAGGCTGGATTTAGCCCAGAAATCTTGTCCTGTAGCAGCATCCTGCAGGGCTGTGTGGGCTGTGGCAGGGGTCCCCACTCCATCCCAGTCCAGCCAGCTGGTACAAACCAGCCCCAGCACAGAACTGGGGCTCTGAAATGTCCGTGCTACTCAGGGCAGGGAGGAGGAAAGTTAGGGTCAGCCATGCTGGTGTAACTTGTTAAAAAGCTGTCCTGTTAGACAACAGGGTGAGGTACAACCTCTGGTTTTCATCCAAATCAGGTGAAAGTGAGACATCCTTGTGATTTATACCTGAATTTGAGGTGGCCACTCTCCTGTTTCCCACAAGAGTCAAGAACTTTCAGTAAGGAGATGTGTTCTCTCCTAACTGGAGATTAGCTCCAGACCTGCCATGTTGCTTCAGAAATGTTCCTAATGGTGTTTTGTAAGGATCCTTGTCCATAGGCAAGCAGAAAGCCCATAAGCCTCAGGAGACTGGCTTTCAACAGGGGCTCATTCTCTACCTGCTTGACTTGGAAAGCTCCCAGGCACAGGCCAGTGTGCCCGCCTGCTTGCACAGCCCCCACAGAAACGCGCAGTGCTCTAGACATGATTTTTATTCAGAGTCATGAAAATAGCCCATCCAGTCAGACAGGCACAGCTTTGTATTGTTAGGAGCTGGTTCCATTGGGAAATTTTTGAATTCAGATTGCCCAACTCTAGTTCGGCAGGGCTGGGTGCCAAGGTATTTGGGCACAAAGTGGTCAAGTGAGGTTTCATTCTTTTTTTGTAGACAGACAATATTTTTATGCCCTGTCATGGCTGGGCAATCAAAACAGCAATTAGGTTGCATCAGCAGATGTGCTTGCTTTTACTGACTGTCAGTCTCAGCAGCACACAAGCTGTATTCTGTTTGGTACAAAGATCTTTTCGTTGCCAAATAAAACTTGGACCTTTACAGTGCTTTGTCAACCATCTGAAAAGCTGAGCAGGGGTGGCATTTGCTTTTAGCACTCTCATCCTAGAAAAGTGCAGATGTTTATCTATAGAACTCCTGTAAAGTGAGCAGGAAATGGAGACCTTGAACCTGCTCAGCAAAGGCAGAGCACAGCATGCGCCCTTGCTCACAGCCCTGGATAGGAACAATAGAGCAGATTCTGTTTCCACATCAGCAGAAAACTAGCCCAGCTTCCTAGGTCTGGCCAGCACAGCTCTATTTCTTTACTCTCTCCCCTGGTGTGGTCTGGCCCAAATTTAAGCAGCTGTACTGAGAGTTGCCTAACCTCTGTGACTGGGGACAGTGCTGCAGGACGAGTAAGCTGCCATGAGCCCTCCAAATCCACAGAGAGAAACGGTAACTCACATGGTCCCGAGCATCTGAAACAGAAGGGATAAATCATCTGCTGAGGACTCCTGCTTCTGTAGGTGACCGGAGGAGATGGGCCACCATAATGCATCACTTGGCTTATGGATTACCATAATTACATGCCATGAATCCTATCTTCTACTTATACAGAGCATCTGCACCCATAATTTCCCAATCATCTTGCATTCCCAAATCCACCAAGCAGCAATGAAACTCGCTGGTACGTGCCACTTTGGAAAGCTAACTCTGAGCCATGCCTCAAGTTTCACAGGAATTTTTGCAAGTTGGAGCAACTAGGGGATTAAGTGCAATAATACACATTAATTTCACTCAAATTAGCTGAGATGCAGCAATAAAGAAGTCTAGGAGAGAGATTTGTCTCCTGCTGGCTCAGGTCATCATGGGTGCAGCCACTGCCCGTCCTGGCACCAAGAGAGCACAGGAACATCCACCAGGCAGCACAGGCACCTTGTTTTACAGCTCACCACCCTGGAAACATGGTGCAAGGAGGCAGTGCAGGAAAAACCTTGGCTTTGGAAAGCACACAGGAAAATGGGGCTCCACTTTCATTTGAGCTTCTTTGGCATGGTCATCTTTGGGTTCTCTCTAGGCTTCCCATGAGGAAAAGAGTTTCACCTCTTCATGTCATGTCATTTCTAATAATGTTTGAAATTAAGATGGAACCCTTATTTTTTTTTCATATTGATTTATTTCTGTTATATTCACTTTATTTTTTTTTCTACTTCTCTCTCCTCCCAGGTCTGTGTTTGAGGTGAGGGTGGTCAGCTTGTACAAAGTACATCCTTCATTGGATGCTGATGGGACTGGCTCAAAAATTAATTTCAAATCTGAGGTCTGAACCAAGACAAGGTAAGGTCACCTGAAAGTTTCTTACTGACTTCAGAAGAATGCTGGATACTTCTTGCGTGTCAGAAACAAAATTTTGAGCCTTCCAGCTTTGACCTTGGCCCATGAGTTAGTCACTGCCTGTTGCAGTGCCAGAGCACCAGCTTTTTGGTCAACATGGGACAAACCAGAGAAAGGGTTCATGAATGCTGAGAGGACAGGGACTTCTCCACATGAAGATGAGGGCACTAAGCTAGGGGTAATGGAGTGACTGTGATGTATGAGCCCAGAACTGACAGCCAAAAGGCTCCAAGGGAGCTAAGAGGACTTTCTCACACATGTGGCCATTGCAGGCAGATTTCATGAAATGCAATTTCAAAGATATCAAGCTCTGTCCTAATATAATTTGTCTTTATAAATAACTGCTGCAGTTGACAAAGGGCTGTTCCGGGATCTCAAAAAGGATAGCAACTAGAACTCAGAGCTGGAAATGGGAGGACAGATTTGAGACAGCAGTCAAGTTGGCTGTCTGGGGCCCTCTTAAGCTCCTGCAACATGCTGAATCCTCACCACCTCCTGCAGGGCTGGGGCAGTTAGGCCAGGTGCAGGAGGTTGGCTGAAGATCTTCCATTTAATAAATGGCTGGAGTATTTCAGCTGTTCAGCCCCCTTTGGGTAGAACAGTGTTTGGGACTCACTGCTGTTCATCCCATGTTGGTGTGCTGTATATCTATTAAAACCCAGACCACTCACCTCCCCTTCACCAGCCTGTGTGACCTCCTACTGAAGTAAGGCCACCAAGGCTCAGGCCAGTTAGTGACAACCAACACGGTCTGCACTGCAGCTCCTGATTTCTCCTGCCTATGCCAAGACAAGACTCACCAACCCCAAGAGTTGGGTTGCCTTCCTGGCCTGGACCCATGGCTGGAGGGAGCATGGCTACCAATGGTGACCTCAAGTGTCTGCTGAGCTTGGGTGAGTTGAATAATGTCCAAGTTGCACAGGTCCATGACCCTGTGCAAACACACGCTGAACTCCTGAGAGGAAAATGTTTGTTCATTCCTTGAATCCTTACGTGGGGCACTGTAAATGTTAAAACAGGCCAAGGAATTTGGCTCAAGAATAGTGACGGACAAGGGAAGGACATTAGCTTTGTGTGCCAAACAGGCGTTTTTGATGCAGTAGCATTTTGAAACAGATGGCAAAAGGAGAGTATGAACCAAAAAGTAAGATGCAGTTTAGTTTGAAAGAAAGCCTGTGGCATTATTTTTTAATATAAATTCAGTTTTGGAGTTGCCTAGGCCTCTTTTTTTTTTATCCTACCTCATTCTTGTGTGATGGACAAATGCAGAGAGTAAGCAGGGGAACTGCTGCAACCTCTAAATACCTGTGAGTCATTTGTGACCCTCACCACCCTTTATGTATCAACAGCTACAGCAGAAGTGACCAGACACCAACCAGAGTAGCTGGTAACAAAGTGCTACTGTTGTATATATTGAATGAAAGCAGACATTTCTGCTTTCATAAGGTGTTCACCTTATTCTGTTGTGGATTTTCCAGATAAGGTTTACATCCAAGGACCTGCTTTATTTGCAACAACTAAGCAGAAACATGAACAAGAAGGGCTTCTCATAGCAGTGGTTGTTATAAAAGTACTTTTGTTCAAAATCTCCATCTCACTTGTTGGATACCGTCACTTCAGATGATGATTTTGCAGCATCACTGGTATATCCTATGCGATACCCTTAACTAAAAAGCATCTCTGCTGGCAGTTGATTTTTCTGCTGGTGGGAGAGAGCTCACAACCCAAGTAAGAGTACAGTCAAATCAAATTGTTTCTAGAGTGCACCACTTTAGAAAGACAGATTCAAAAGTTCAGTTCTCAGCTGTGCCTATGACCTGTGCTGTGACCTGTGCCAGTCACTTCATCATCTCATGCTTCCTTTTCCATTTCAACTTTTTTGCATTTATCTCTACAGCTTGTGAGCTGGGCAAATGAGTTTCATTGTGTTTGTACAATGCATACTAAACCAGAGCTGTCAGCCTGATTTGTGCCTCTTGCACTGCCAGTGTTACCAGTTATTGGGGATTTACTGAAGGTCTGCATGTTTGGAGGCTGTCATGAAATATTCTTTCTTGGGATGTTGCACTGAGTTCATTTTTCATTTAAAAGAAAAGTAGATTTTCAGGCAAGCTTGAAAATGCACACATTAGTAATTCATACTTGAGAATATATGCAGAGGTGAGGTGGCGTTATTTTTAACATTTGGTGTTAGCAGAATGGCAATAACACAGAAAGGGCATAAAAGACATAGCCACAACAGTAAAAGCAGTAGAGAGTCAAAATGTTGCTGTTGAAAAGGCACTAGACAAGCAAACATTTAATTACCTGTTGTATTGCACTAAACAGTTTATTTAGTTGTGGTCTTTGTATTAGGAGTTGGGAAAACGTTATTGAATATGGTATGTCAGGTAGATTATTCCCTTTCCTCATCATATGGTATCTCCCTATGCACTCCTTTCCACACACCTGGTGCCCTGCCCCCAAAGATACCCCTCCCCACCCTCCACCCCAATGTTATCCCATTGGCCGCAGTCCTCTCTCCCCACCCCCATCCCCTGGGGGATAAAACCCCACTCCAGGTAAGGGTTCAGCCTCTCTTTCTCTGCCTGGGTGGTCGCTGCGGCCAGGAGTGTCCCAGAACAAGCCAATAAACAGGGTACTTGCTCCCACGTGGGGAAGAGCGCTTCTCGTCTTTTATCTTCAGTCCATGCAGGTCCGTGTGGGCTTGGGCTGTAGCTAGCCGGACCAGACCCATACAAAGCCCAGAGAACCACGGATTACTGCAATTACCGTGTTTTAACAGTATGGAAAAACAGTTAATTTACCAGGAGTTACATAATATATCTGCATAGTCTGTTTACAAAGAGGATGCTGCCATTCAAAGGCTTTGGGGTTGTCAGTGGGGTTTTTTCACTCTTTTTATCAGGCCAGCCCTATGCTTCTCTGCACTCTGCCGCACACGATGCTGGTGGCCCAGCACTCCTCCCCTCCTCCAAACAGCACTGCTGAGCCAAAATCTGCCTGCTCCCTATGTGCTCCTCAGGGCACCCTCCAGGGAGAAAGAAAAGGGGCTGGCAAGGAGGAAACATAGACTTTCTATTTTGTTGTTGTTGATTCCTTGGCTAGCTTCTTATGGAGTGTGGTGGCCTGCTAGCCTGCTGCTAAAATGGGGATAATGAGTCATTATTCTGCCTATAACAATGTGCATCTTTCTTTAATTCTCTTTCTAGAACCCAGGTGATGCAGATTGCCCAGGGTGTGTGACAAGGAGTGACCGCCAAGCAGCTGGGGTCAGTGCTGGGGGCCCTTGGAGGGTGTATATACACCACACCAGCAAGGTAACAGCACCCAAAGCCACCTCACACATGTACTTTTTGAAGAGGTTCTGGGGAGGGAATCACCACCCCTGAGGAGTGAGCACAGTGCATTGCACTGGGGAGAGCTGGGAAGCCCAGGGGCAGTGCTCCAGTCCACAGCCAGATGCCTCCCATTTGTTCATTTGCATGAATAAAATACAAAAGCAGGTTTCTGGAATTGCCCCTCCTGAGGTGAGAGGTGAAATTACTTGCTGTAGGGTCCTGGAACCTGTGGCAAAGTCCAGCCTGCAGGCAGATTTGTGAAGGAAGCGAGGAGATGAGGCCTTCCTCGGATCTTATCCACTTGCATATTACACCTTGAGACTGCAGAGAGGAAAAAAAAATTAACTTACAAATAATTTTATAAACTTAATCTTGAGGTAAGTAAGCAGTTCAATAAATTCAGTTTTGAGGCAAGCAAGTCAAATGGCTCACTTTGGTAGCTTTGTGCTCAGATCCATCCTAGTTTGGTAATTCCTGAGTTTCCCATTTTATCTGATGCTGAGGGTGTGCCCAGTGCAGCTCCACCAGGCCAGCCACAGCTGTGACGTGCCCCACAAAGGGCACCTGCTCAGTCCCAGCACTGCTGCAAGCTGGCATCAGCCCTCACTGAGCTGGTGTGCTGCGTACAAACCATTACATGCAATAACAAGTAAAGCACTGCTTGAACCTTAGCACAAAAAAGCAAAAAACCAAAGCAAAAAATGCATTTTCCACAAGGGCAGAGACAGCAGCCTTTGAATGGGAATTGCTGGATTGGCTTATGACTCAGCTGGCTGCTCCCAGAGCACTTCAGCACATGCTCGGCTTGGGACGGCGACTGAGGCTCTCTTGGCTTTGTTGGACTCAAGCTGAAATGCTTGCAGAGATGCGTTGTAAAGGTGTGGGACATGGCAGAGGTCTGCAGCACTGGTAGGGCAGAGGAGGCCGAGGTGAAATGTCAAGCAAAGGGTGGCCCGTGCTGCTCCCAGGGCTCGGCATGGCGCAGGGTGACAGGCACAGGGCTTGTGGGATGTGTTTCACCACTCGGGTCAAGCCCTGCTCGTTGGAGTGGGAGGAGGGAACCGGCCCAGGCGCCAAAATGTCTGTGACTCTGCTTAGATCATAGTTATAATGTTTTTCTGCATACAGATCTACGTAAATAGAAAGAAACTATTCATCTCAGCTCGGAGGACTGGCAGTCTTTGGAGTCGCCCTGTCCACTGATATCCAGCCACCTTATTTTTTGCCCATTCTTTGATTTCTTCCCTCCTCCCCCCACCAGCACTGTTCCCAGGGCATCGTCTTCATGAAACAGCCTTTTGTTCGTAGGTGCCTGAAGCCAACGCGCCTCCTTGACTGGCTGCCTCATTTCACACCGACACCCTTAACTGCTGGTTTCATCTTCCTGGTAGCAATTGTCTCAGATGAAGTTTCAATATCACTGTTTCTCATCTGCGGCTTGAGAGTCCCATTTTCACCAGTCAAAAGCCAAAAGCCTTGCACTTGCCTGACCTCTGCAATTACCGTCAGGACTCTTGCTTCACAGCGCTGCAGCCTCTGGCCATGGGGAACCCTTGGAGCAGGGGCCATTTGGATAAGCCACAGGAGACCTAGAAACAGTAAAGTTTGCTTAAAATGTCTGGCTCTTCCTGCAGTTTCTTTCAAATTCACTGCTGCGACCTCACTTGCTGTGAAGTACAGTTTTGATTACAGAGTCATTTGAATGCTGCCTGTGATGGCAGAGTGCCTGTCCTGGCCTCTGGAGGGTCTTCTTGTTTTCTACTTTTTTGCTTCTTAATCAAAGAGGAAAGTTGCTAACCACCCCAGGCTGCAAGTCTGACATGGGTCTTCATGTACAGAAGTGCAAAACAGAGCATTTAACACAACTATTTGAGGATTTCTTCCTTCCGGTGTATTTTGTGTAAGAACTTTAAGCAAATCTCCTGGTGCTGCTCAGGATATTCTCCTAGATGCACACACTACCTTTGGTTTTCATTATACTACAAGCATCCGACTTTAGCCAGCAGTTTTTAGTAGCTCTTCAGCAAACCCCAAACCTTTGCCAATACCTTCAGTGGTGTGAGGAGCCCACAGCATGTGCCTCTTCTTAGGAGATGAAGAGCAAGGCATGGTAATACAACAGATTGTGTGGGGAAAATGGTAAGCCCATCACATGCCCATAATGCTGCTGCAGAGAGTAGGTCCATTTCTGATTTCAGCTGCAGTGCATGGGACTTGGGGCTGGAAACCCCCTGTCACACCATTGCTGTGCTGCAAGTGTGTTCAGGTCCAAATGTAAACTTTGCAGATCAGTAAAACATGCAAAAAACTGGTGGCCATTGCAGTTCTCACAAGTTTGGCATTGGAATAGTTCACCTTAACTCCAAGTCCCTGAGAAATTTTGCAGCAGTTAGGCAAGGCATGCAGGAAAACTCAGAAGCCCAGGACCTGCCTGCCTTCCTATGGGCTCTTCTCAGATAGGTATTTGTCCTCTCAAGGAACAGGATGTGATGGGATTAAGGCTCCTGGTGCTGCTTACTGGCTCTGCTCAAGGGCTGGAAGAGGGTCAGGCATTCAACCCGGAGCTGGGGAAGCTAACTGGCGCTGCTCATGAATCACCCCCAGCACACCATTGTCCTGTGTGTAAGTACAAACCCTAGGAAACACCAGCTTGTCAGTCTGGGCACCATGTTCCAGCACAGGCTATCGCCATACCTTGGCTTCCTCAAGATCAGAAGTATTCTCTTCTGACCGCATCCCAGCTTTCAGGGATGGATGCAACCATGGTCCTGAGGGGGAGAGAGAAGTTGCTGCTCAGCTTTTTCCCTGCACTAACCAGTGGCAGCTAATTAGATGGCAAGTGTCCCACCATGCCTTGTGGCTCTCCTGGGAAACCCCAACTTGGCTAATCATTTTAGCATAAACTGCGAGAAAACTCTGGATAGCAGAAGAAAACGAGCCCTCATTAAAACAATCACACTGCCATTCTTGGTGAGAAGAATAAAACTTCCGTCTATCGCTCAGATAACTTCAGATACGCTGTGCATGACCTGTTGGGTTCTTCCCCTTCATGCTATTATCAAGAGTTCAGCAGCCATATCAGCTTTGTCTTCAGTATGAGTATTTTCCTGTTTTACTTTCTCTGCATCTTATCGAGTACAGACACTGTTCTTTGACAACTCCATAAATAACTGCTCTTTCTGGACTTTAATGTTAATTGTTCATGAAGCATCTTACAGGAGTGGATCTCCACATACTTCAGGAAGATCTGGAAGGGAATATCTGGAGGCAGATGGGGTCTGATTCTGCAGTACCTAGTGCTGCCCTTCATAATGACATAAAGCTTAAAGACCTGCAAAGCAATTCGAGGTGTGTGAAAGGAGAATCCAATTTCGCAGTCCCAGAAGGCAGCAGTCAGCTGTCCCAGCCCCCTGTGCCTTGTTTTAACAGTGAGCCTCATGCACAGAGGCAGTGGAGACTCGGCCTCAGGTACCAGGTGGCTTGGGAAGATGGCAGGTTTTTTAGCATTTAGGATTTTCACTGCTGCCACGGTGCCCAGGTGCCCACCCCAGAGAGGTGCCTCCAAAGCAGCTGAGCAGCATCCCTTCTTGTTTACTGAATAATCTCTTATGAACACCATGCCAGTAGGGAATAGGAAAACATGCTACAGACAGGACATGCCTGGTTCTTTTTTTTAATATCAGACAATATTTTTTCCAGCCTTTTTCATATTATATGTCAGCTTCTCTGCTGTGGGACAGCTAGCTACAGGTATGCAAACCCAAAGACATGATTTATTGACTTGTGACCCTCTCTCCCACCCACAGCCAAACAAATTGGCAATGCTTTAACAACAGCTGCACGTGGCAAGAAAATTACCTGGCACAGTTGCAAGTTGTTCACCGCACTGACAAACAGTTACCAACCACTTTCTTCTGCTCTCAGAGCTTAATTATGTTACAGACACCGCTTGGAAACCACATCCTTCTGTTGCAGCATGACTTGTCATCGCTGCTTACGACACCCTTTCTGATTAAACGCATGAATGCTGTGTTTTATCACAGAGAGAAGCCGCTGCGGATGTTCAGAGGATCCCCAGTCTGCACAGAAAATGCTTTGCCCACCAGCTTCAGGCACCAGGACCCCCTTTGCCTTTAGCCAAGTCCTCATCCAATAGCGGACTGCTTGGCACTCTTTCTCCAGCGCTTTTGGCTCACACATTACTTGCTCGATAGCACATCACTGCTACTTTACTCAAAGGAAATCTAACAATCCTGCTGGGGATGTAAGGGAAGAAACTCACTTCTCATAAACTGACTAGAAGAATCCTCTGCCTATCAGCAGGAATGTGCCTATGAATAGCCACTGTGTAAACACAGATTGCATATTGCAGAGTGACATGGAGCGTAGTTACTGCCAGCCATCTCTTCCTGAAATTCAATAGACATTGATATTTATACCCAGCCTTTGAGGTTTCATGCTTCACGAACATGCTTCAGCACAAACATACATTTATTAATCCCACATAACACCGGGCCTTATTGACTCTTATTGAGTCTTATACCACTCACAGATATACATTTTTTCCTTGACTGTCATGCTTGAAATAAGTTAAGCCAAGAGTGAAGGATCTTTCACCAGAGTAAGTAATACATTTAAGGCCACATTCAGCATTATTTTCCTTTCTTCCCTTCACCAAAGTGGTATTTATAAAGGGGACTGCATTCTGCTCAACAGTAGATTAGTGCTAATGATATATGACTCCAGTGGCTATAGCAGTTATCTGAACATATATTGACAAAACAAGGAGTGGGAATTTGGCCCAACATTCTCAGAATAGGAGTAGTAGGACTGGGACTGGAGTTATGCCAGGAAAGAATTTGGTCCATACTCTTTCTGAAACAAGGGAGCCAAAAAATGCAAAAAAAGGAAGCTTCTCCAAAGTCTGTTTATGAGAAAATCCATGATCTCCAGTGATTTAGAGTCCAGCTAGAAGAAGGTTAAGCTCAAGAGTAATGCAACCTGACTAAAATAAGTTATTTCTCCCTGTAAAATGACCTTTTAATAGAAAAAAGGACAAATAAAATTCTTAAGACGTGACCTTGCTGTGGCAATAGAATCCTTTTATGTTTTCCATCTCAGACCCTGTGCTGTACAAAGACATCACTTCACCTATAAAGCAGTCTCTGCTTCTACTGTCCAGTATTCTCATGAATCTTCATCCATATAAATGCTTCAGTGGCCATAGCAAGATAGACCCATCTATGTGCCTGAGGTTCAGTTATACCAGGGAAATCTGGAAGTTAGCAGAGCAAGATACAATGACCCATGTTATAATTCATTTATTTGCCCAAACAGGAGTTGGGTTCTGCCATTTCCAGCTCAAGAGACCCAGCACTGAAGCAGTGACTGCCAGGGTTTCACCAGCAGAGCAAGGTGCATTGATTACCCCCTTTTTTCCTTCCAGACTGACCCTCCTTTTCCCCTCTCCTGACATTACAAACAGAGCTCATGTCTACTGCAACACTGAGCTGAAATATGTCAGGGAGTCTTCAAAGAAAAATCTGCATGCAGGAGTCATGAATTTCCATCCGGCGGCAGACAATCAACAGGCTAGAGGAGGCAGAACCAGAAAGGAGCTGGCTGATGTTGGTCCAGGGAAACTGCTGCTCCTTTTCTCCTGCTCTGCAGTGCCAGATGGCCAGTCCCATCCCGCTTGCTGCATTTTGGTGTATCACAGCAGGCACTGCCTAGCTGTGCAGGAGGGAGGGAGGTGGAAGTGCCAAGGTTAGCACGGTTGTGATGCTCTGCACGGGCAAACTGTGCTGCTGATTAAGTCAGCCAACTCCCCTGCAGGGGGCTTTCTTTAAGGCTGAATCTCAACACCTCTCTTTCCAAGAACGTCCCCAGCATCCAGACAGAGATGAATGAAAGAAGAAAACACACCATGCAAACAAGCCTTCAGCACTTCGCTGATTTTGCTGGGGAAGATCCCATGTGCTAACTGCCTCCACTCACACGCCTAATTGTTTCTAAGTGTGGTATCTTCTGAGAAAATCCCACTTGCACTGACACTCTGGTTTTTCAGGGTTGTAACCATTGAAAAAATAATGAAATAGTGTAAAAACATTTTTAAATAAAAATTTTAAAAGCCAATAAAAATTAAAAGCCAAGTCCATAACAGATGCATATCTTTCAGCTCTTCTTTGACTAGAAACAAGGAATAAAACTCTGCCATAATTTAGCCTGATCTTCCAACATATTTATGTTCATATCTCATGGGTTTCGATGAGAAATGGAGCTAAACTATGTGCCATATCCCAAAAGCTGCTAGGTTTTATATTCAGTTTTTTGTATTTGTATTTGAAAATAATGAAAGCCATAACTTTGCCAGTGAATACAGGAAGCAAATTTCACTTATCAGTTCCATCCTTAATGTGGCATCATGCTGTACCAAGTGTTTCATTTGCAAAATACAAAAAGGCAAGTTCTGCTGCTTGAGAAACATTACAGTTTTTCAGTCAGACAAAGGTATTTGTGTGTTTTGCATTGGCCAGGCACAAAACTGAGCCAAAGCAGTGGGAAGAAACAGGCAGCAAACCCCCAGGTTCGAGTTCTATTCCCCAGCCAGCTGCCTGCTTGCCCTTTTCTGGCTCCTTGGCTTTTGAACTCTTGGCCTCATGGCATCCTGGCTGCAAAAGGAAAGCTCGAGGTGTTTTGCCCAGCCTGACCTCCACAGGCGTGGTTAGGCTGCACCCTTCAGTGATACGTGTTGTAGCTGGGAGCCAAGGCAGGAGCTCCCACTTTCGACCCAAAGGCCAGCAGCATTTCTGTCTTCTTGATGAAAATCTTGCCACTGGTCCACAGTGCCACAGGACATTTACATCTCACAGAGATGTCACAACTGCAGCTCTGATGCAGGCACATGTTTAGGAGTGGGACAAAACCTCGGGCACATTCTTAGCAGTGCTTGTACTGCTGCCTTTCCTTGCAGCTGTGCAGCCAGTGCTGAGACCCGGACTTGTCCCTGCTCTGCATCCTGCCTGTCCCCAGGCATCCCTATCTGACCTCCTCCTGGAGGGGATAGCATTTTCTGTCCCCACAGGTAGCCTTGCTGCTGTCATTAAATCTGTTTTCTAGGACTACCATCAATATTAATAGGAATACATTACAAGGGATTACTTGCAATTCTCCTTTTGCAGGGAGTTAGACCAGGCTGCCTTTGTCCTGATTTTCAGATTTTTTTTTCATTTAATACTTTTCCCCTCTGTGTCACTCGCAAAAATTGTACAGGCTGAAGCATTTCCAACTTTAACTTGAAGCATAAAGTATTTTTTTTCCAGATGATCCCTATTTATGGGCTTGCAGCACTGGCCAGTCTCAGAAGGTCTCAGAAGGCTGAATTGAAGTAAACAACATGTTGAAATATATTTAGTGAATTATCATGCAAACCACAGAAGAACATGAAGAGAGAGAGAAGAGGTTTCTTGGTCGGGTAGTGATTTAACGTTTTCTGTCAAAGAAATCAGATATTAAAAAGGCCTTTTAGGTCACTGAGCTCAGCTTTCCTGGGCCAGGCCATAATTGTTTCTGATGATAAACATAATTTCAAGGGCTTTATCTAGTTAGGGTTTAAACCCTGCAAATGAAAAGGCGTGTACCACCAACCTCACGGAAGAATTCCACAAACACTAAAAAAAAAATTCCACATCTCCCTGTCTCATACAAATATTAGGATTTGTAATAGTAAGGATGGGAAGTCATTTTATAATGTCAGAGTGTGCATAACATCACTCAGGGCACAAACTTTACCTGTTGCTCTTCCTTTCCCTAACAACATAATATAAATGCTGTGCAAATGATATTAGGACAGTGCAATAAAAATTATGATAATGAATCATCACTATCACTCATTTGACATAATGTCAATGGGTTGGATTTTTGGCCTGAAGAAACTACATCTATTTGCCTGTGTATACATGTTCAGTGTGGCTTTACTGAATGACTCATAAGGTCATGAAATGTAAGGCATGTGACATGTGTCAATCAGCCCATTTAATCATAGCACTTCACTGTGGCAATAAGGGAGCTGGGTAAGGCTCCAGAGCTGGGTGCTCAGGTATGCTCTCTCTTCCTGCTTCTGGGCAAAACTCGAGGATCTTTTCATTTCCTATGGGATTTCTAGTCTTACAGCAAACCAGTCAGAGCTGTTGCATGGCAGCTGCCCCCTCCTGTCCTCTCTCTCGAAGCTGCTGGATGTCTATGAATAACAAATGTTTCCTCTGCATAACGAGTTCAATTTTACAGCACTTGATCTTGTCAATCTAGCCTTTTCAGGAAGCATCAAGCTGTTCAATAATGTATGAACAACAAAAGCACTGCACACTTGTAGAGTAGGTGCATAATTTAGGAAAGGATCATGTAGATTTTGTGAGCATCCCATACCACCTGCACAGCACATTGCCACTAGGCTGACTGTTCTGGGACACACAAGATGGTCAGTGCAGTCAATCTACAGATTCTTATTGCTCTTGAAAAAAGTGTATGTTTATCACTCTGTGCTCCCTTACAGAATGGTTGTGCAGCAGATGGCTGTTGAGTGTGATGTTCTCTGGAAGACACTGGAGATGCATTTTGTCCAAATTCCAGGTGGAAATACTGAAGCCTCAGCAGGAGTTCAAAGCTGGTAAAACACAGCACGAGTATATGCTCTCAGGGATGAAGGAAGCTCAGTGTTTGGATGCATCTGTATCACTCGGCCAATCTGTTGGAACAATGTTAACTTGAAGGCTGCATAAGGCATTAGGAGAAATTTGACCTTCCAGCAAAGGCCATCACATCTCAGCCACTCCTATGGCAAGGGTAGCAGTCCACGCCTGGCTGCAATGTGTCTGCCAAAAATGCATCTCATGATTTCAGGAGGCATAGTAATCCTTACTTCCTTCGGAAGTTTGTTCCTGCCTTGTTGTTTCATCATAGTGTTTATTTTTTAAACTTTGCAGAAGTTATGATCATTGATGATAAAAATCTGTTTATACCAGTAACCACTTGTGCAAACCTATCCCAGAAAGTCAGTAATCTCTGTGAAATGATGTGATGGTCTCAAGCCATTATGCTCCATATAATCAAGATTAAAAAAATATCTCCACCTTACCCTTACACAGCCATAGTTCACAGCTTGTCTAGGTGACCTCAGCAGAGACAACTGATTGGGTTTACAGAACTGACAAAGTTTGTAAAATTCCCAGGCAGGTCAAGATGCCATGCTGCTTGTAACTCAAGTACCTCTTAATTTCAGCATTCTGCTTTCCTTTATGACTCAGTAGCTGGGCAAAAACTGAAGGAAATCCACAGCAGTGGATGGCAAGCAAGGTACAGTTGAATCATAAAAACTGCCAGACAATTGTGAAGGGAGCACTGGATATTTTTTCATACTTTGTTTGAGCAGTAAGCTTACAAGGAGAATTTTCAAGAATGTGGATATATTCACCAAGAAACCAGCTTATATAAAGACAGACTTTTATTCTGGAGAATTTATGCACATGTTTAACTCAAAATGTAGTAATCCAAGAGTTCAAAATCAGGCCCAAATGCACAAGCCTTTGCAGGCAGCAGGACTCCATGGATGCTGTAAACAGAGCACAAAACTAGCGTTTTACAGGAGCATTGTCACACAGAGCCAGCAGTTCATTTCCAAATATGACATCCAGAAAGAGTTCTGGTGTTTTGAAAATCATCATATTGCCTCTAGTCTATACACTACTTTTCTAAGACTGACACTGGGTAAGCATTGGCCCTGTTAAGTACATGTCTGATCTCTATTAGCATTAAAACTCTTTACTAAAACAAAAATGCAGAGAGGAAAAAAGAACTCCAGAAAAGATATCTAATATAATTTTTGTTGAAAGCATAAAAGGGTTTTAGGCAACTTCTATTTACAGTATTGTTTCCAAAAACAATGAAACACTTTCAAAGTTTATGTTTCTCTTGACATTTCTCAGATACTAAAGTACTGACAGGCAAGATTGGGAGCCACAAAGGTACTGAAGTGCTTCTTGTTTAATTAAGGGTTAGTCAACCAAATACTTAAGCATCTAGGCATGCATGTCCTGCTTTCTTTCACAAGACATTTGTGGCAGAACAGAGACTAGATACCAAATTTCTTTAATTTTAAACTGCCTTACAAGTCAGCCTAACTTTCACACCTGGCTAATGGAATTTTTTCCTGGGTTAAATGGACTATGCTGAAGATCTGAAGTTGTCCCTCCAGCAGGGGAATGGGACCCAATCAGGTTTCTAAGAATGTTTAGTCATGTGTACTTGCCACTGTGGATATAAAATAAATGAATGGATGCTATTTTTGCAATCGGAGTACTTGCAATATTCTGATCTTAAACATTCCAAGTAACTCAGCCAAAATCTCTTACCTGTTTTTCAAACATATCTGCTACCGTCATTGTCTATGGGTTTGAGTTTTGAACCAGACACTTTAACAGCAAATGACTCAAAGTGATCTTACTTGAGTTGAAGAGTTAACTCCCCTTTGCTTGTGGCTTAATAATACTGGTCCTCTACTGCTTCTTTTAAAAATTCCTATTTAAGATAACATTATCACAGAGTTCAGCAAGAAATAAAAGGCTGTTTACATCATTCACGTAGTTTACTTAGATTTTAGCATTACATTCAGACTACACGATGAAAACCAACCTGTTTGGCTACCCTTCTCCCCTGGTTTGAATAGCACCATGTTGCAGTGTGTGGGATTCAGACATGGCACAGCAAATACCCGCACTCAGGTGAACAAACTGTTTTCTCATGTTGGGATGCCTTTTTTAGTACATTGTTTGGGGGGAAAAAACCTCAAAACAACAAAACAAAAAAACCCCAACCCCCTTCCGTGTATTCTTCTCCAAGCATTTTGTATGGCTACCTGTGAGTGTAACATTCGGATGCACTCCCAACAGTGGACTCCACAGAGTGTCCGTCTGTTGAAGGCTGTTCTGCCTGAAAAAAAGATCCCTTTTCAATGTGATAGAAAGGAAAGGATGGAGGAGAATGTTTCTGTGGATTTGGTTTTACTTATAGTGGCAAAGTCTGATCTGAGAAACTTTTCGGTGGTTCTCAAAGACAGATCTAGGTTAAATCAGTCTCCTTTAAGATATGTAAATTACTAATTGCATTGTGCCCTTTTTAGCCAGCCAGTTGCCTACATTATACAATGCTTCATTTTGCAAAAATAGAAAGTATTCCCAGGCAAAGCAAATCACAGTTTTCAGGCAGCTGATTTAAAATTCTTTCTCCAAGAGAAACCTTGAAAACAAAGTAACATCCCAAATCTGCTTAGAAATTTTGTAGATTAATAGCATTCTGTTCCCATTAAAAAATAAAAAATAAAATCCTTCTATATCATCATCTTTCAAAAGATGAGTTATATAACGCTCGACATTGAATTAACTTTTATTGACATCGGTGGGACTGCTTATGGCTGAAGCTCCTCTGCGCACACTTAAGAGCACACAGTACAACGGAAACTGCAGTGATGCTGTGATGCAAAATAAAAGAGGTTCATACCCCAGCTCTCTGAGGCTGCAGATAATAGATTCGCCTCTGTCCTAATTACACACTCCATCCCCGTACATTAGCATGGAGCCTAGAAAACCTGACTCATCATCCCTAACAATCCTGGCGACCTGAGGCAAACACACACACACACACACACACACACACACACACACAGCACACACACACACACACACAGCACACACACACACAGCACACACACAGACATACACACACACACACAGAGTCTCGCATGCGTGCTCCCAGCTTCCCCCAGCGCAAACAGCTCATGCTGCTCCGCCGGGCAGCAGCGCACTCGTGTCCCTGCATGTGCCGCCCGCCGCTCGGGCAGCGAGAGCTGCGAGCCCCCCGCCCCGGGAACCGGGGTCTCTCAAGACGAGGAGGACGGCGATGGCCGGGGACTGGGTCTGGCCCAGGGGGTCGGCAGACAAGCGGGGCGGGGAGGGGGAGCCGGCACCTCATCCCCCCGGTGCCCCACGCAGGGACCCTGGGCACACTGCAGCGGCACCGGCCGCGGCCTTAAAGGGCACCAGGAGCTGCCCTGCGGAGCCGCGGCCGCCGGGACCCCAGCCGTAGGGGCGTGGCCTCTGCGCCGGCTTTGCAAGGCGCCCACCCTATTGGCCAACGGCAAGCACGCGCCGAGGCGCGGCCCCGCCCCACTCTGCCAAAGGCTGCCCAGAGACGACGCCGACCACGCCCCTCCCCTGCTCAGGCCACGCCTATAGCCCCGCCCCCTCTCTCGCAGGCTGCCCGGAGATGGGAGCATGAGCGGGCGCTGCCCATTGGCCGGCGGCGGGAGGCGCGCCGCGATTGGCCGGCGCCGGCGCCG
>WBNO01032461.1:0-17062 GCA_013400575.1 Peucedramus taeniatus | reverse complement strand
GGGGGTGTGGATCTGGGATCAGAGCTTTAAAAACGTAAGAAAAGCAGCGGGGAATTGGCAGCCCCCCGCCCCCCAGTCCGCCCGGCGCTTCCCTGCGGATCCCCCGCGCCCCCGGAGGCTGCGGGGGCTGCCCCCCCCGCTCCCGACATCTGCCTCACGGGAGCATTAGCGGAGGTGCTTTTTGTTTGTCCAGTGCAAATGAATTAAAATTGCTGAGCTGTTCAAATGCGCCGAGTCTCCGAGCGCCCAGGATGAACGCGATGCCGGTTTTGGTTTTCTTTTTAATTCAATCTCTCCCAACACATTTTGCTCCAGGTTGGTTCTTGCAAATGCTAAAAAAGCCTGTAAGTCAATGAGCTCAAATATTTGCGCTCTTTGTCCAAAAACTGTTTTTCTTCCTCTGTGGGTCAGGCCAAGTGCCAATCAAAGTTGTTTTTCAAGCCTCTCTTCCCTGCAGTGGGACTGCTTTTTTTCTTTCTTTCTTTTTTTTTTTTTTTAAGGTTTGGTTTTTGGAAAGGAGGTGTGTATTTAGGGGAGGGGGAGGAGAAACGTTAAAAATCGGTCAGAGAGAGAAGCAGATCTTAAAAATCGTGTTTCTTGAATATTTTAATGGAAACAAAATCTTATTAAATGTGCATGCTTGGTATGTGCAGTTATTTTTTCCATAAACTCTTGGATCATATTACAGTTGATACTTGGTGCTCAGCTCTTAGCTCAGCTTGCGAGAAATGTAATGGATCAGAGAAGCACACATCAGCAGAGTCTGATTTTTAACCATTTCGTTGCAGGACCAAATCCCTTCTTGGCTTTAGCTTGCTGCTGTTCCCACTTAAAGAAAAACAAGCACTTAAAACCGAGAAGTTCTGCAGGGTTATAGCCTGAAACAGCTTCAGACTTGACATATGTCTAAAGACATACAAATTAATCAGTGCCAAATATGTCTGTAGAACAAGCAGGGAGGGAGCTTGCTTTGTTCTGCCAAATAATCAAAATGTTTTGTTGACAAATAAAGTGGTGCTTGGCAGAACTTGTAGATCTAAAATTAAATTTAAGTTAGTGCATTTTTTTGGAGCTGTACTCCCATCCTGCTGGGTAGGACTTTTTTTGTATACCTCTTTAATATCAGTCTGAGGTAGGAGATGGGGACAGGATTAGATGGTACTTTTCTGGTAACAGGAAACTTGCTGGATTTGATTAATTGTTGTATTTTTATTTTATTCTAAAGTAGTTTAGGGATAATGATGAAACATAGGAACCCAGTTGGGTCTGTTGAGGAAGGCAACTTGGTGCTGCTGTGCTTTGGCTGTGGTCATTTCAACCATACAAAATTGGGGAAGAATAAAGGAACTGAGCAACAACCCATAAAACCCTTTTGAAGCGTAGGTGTTCTGTGCTTTCAGTGGTGGTACTGGGACATTGTTCTATTTCTGTTGTAAGCTGGACAATAAAAACAGAAATGCAAATCTTCTGACTACATCTGTCATTATTTAAAAGTTGGTGTAATAAAAATCACCTTAAATTTTAACCTTTTGCACCTCATTGGCAAGCATGCAAGTAGAAAACATGAGGAAGTAACCAAAACAAACCAAAATGCTTGATAGAAGTGAGATGTAAATTTGACCTGAATCTCAAGGAGTAATAATCTTCAGATAAGTGCTGTCTCATCTGTTCTTTTGATGGTATTGCGGTTTTTTTCTTAATGTTCATGTGATAAGCTACTGGAAAAAATTATTTGCCTTGGAACATGTTGAATCTCTTCTGCCCTCCTCCGTTTTAAGTCTTTATTTGTAGTCATTTGAATGAGCTCAGTTTAGGTACAGCTGTTGTCAAAATCATAAGGGGCAAAGCAAGCTTCCAACTCAGAGGCATATAATGAAATTTGGAATAGTCTAGCAGGTTTTGGATTCTCATGGGTGAAGGTAAGTTTCTCTTTCAGCTGGGAAACAGGAAAAGCTAAATGCAACCCTTTATGCTTCGTCCAATTTCAGATTAATCAAAGTTGCATTTTATTATGGAAAGTTCTATGAGGGCAGCACTGAGAATCTTGCTAAGGATTCATGGGTTGAATTTGCCTATGAAGAAGGTTTCTCATATTAAAAGGATACAATTTCCAGTTGGGTTTATTGTTACGGCACTCTAGATAATCAGATCTACTTGCAGAACAATTGTTGCTAATCAGAAGGGCTTAGACAGTCATAGATAACTGCATCATTATTTGGTTTAGGAGGAAAAAAAAAGGACAACCAGTAATAAGTGATGCTGTCTTGGGTTTGGTGAGTGAGCTCTGTGGAACAGACAACCAAGATTAATGCTTTTAATCCATTCAAAATAAATGGAAGAATGACCCAAACAAGTGAAGTAGCTCTGGGTCGTGGGATGGATGGTCAGCCTTTAATGTAAGGTAATACATTACATTACATCACAGTAATAAAACTGTGACATACCAGTAGGGAAAAGTGCTTAACAGGACATAGGAATGCTGTTGCCAAGTCTTTCCTTGAGGTGGCTGAGAGTTGCTGCCACTTCAGTAACCAGGACAGCTCCGGCTCTCCCCTTTGAGAATACAACATGGAGGGGAGTCCCTGGGCAAGGGAGCTCCAGGGTGTTATCCTGGAGCTTGATGGAAACCCAAGGTTCTCCTGCCAAAGCAAAATCAACAGCCCAAGAAAGAAAGAAGAGAATATTATATAGGAAGCGCTCAGTATTTCTTTGGATAAATAACTGTTTCAGGAAGGCTTTTAGGAATAAGCAAAAAGTCTTCAGGGCATGGAAAAATCCCGATATGAGAGGAAATGTAGGAACAGGGAGGATTTGCCAGCTGTTCAAGCTTGGTTGCAAATTGCAAAGCATGTGAAATAAAAGGTTCTTTTACGCATACATACAAGTTGGTAGGACAGAAAAGTATAAATGTGGTTCCAGGATTAAATATTTGGTTTGTGTTAGATTTCAGTGAGGGAGATAGAAGGGCAGTGGCCAGGTGGGTGACAGGGGAGTGTGGCTTAAAAGCAGCCTTCAGAGTTGGCAAGGTGGAAGTGGACCTGACTCAGCTGACCCTTCTGGCTTGAGCCAATGTCTGTGCTGGAGTGCAGCATAAAGACATATGAAATCCAGGACTTCCCTGGTATTTATAGACCTACCTGATCAGGGTGATCCTGTGAGAGGGGAAATACCCATAAAAATGATGGACGTAATTTGCTCCACATCCTCCCATGCCTGTCTCCTTCTTTAGTACAACTCTCAATTCTGTACAAAGTTACTAAAGAAAAGATGAAAAAAAAATGTATGACCTGATATCACCAGGAGCAGGCCATACTAGGCTAATGTAGTGTCTTCTATTGATAAGACAAGCTGTTAGAGTGTCCTCTTCCAAAAACTTTGAATGGACTGAAACTGCACTGTAGTCATTAAACACCTGAAGTAACATCAAAGGTTGAACTTGACACTGTAAGTCAATGCAAATTAAATGTTTGTATTTACTAACTTCAAATGTTCTATATATCAAAAAGTTTAACTGGGTTTGAAAACTATTTGTGCAAGTTAGTTGGTTTAGTTGAGGTGTTAGGACATGGGTTGGACTCGATGGTCTTTAAGATCTCTTCTAACCTAGTCATTCTGTGAATTCTTTGAAATTCATAACAGAAAAATTAAACAACACATATAAATATGCAATAGCAACACCTCACAGTATAGTTTCTGTATTCTTTCCTGGCTGTTATGTGTATCCTATTGTCCCCTGGCAGTGACAGGTTACTGGGGAGGAGGGACCTATGATCTGACAGAGTTTGTCTGTTTTTCTGTTACTGTTAATTACAGTGACTGGGAACTGATGAGAATGAGAATTATAGTGGGCCATGCTGAAAGGAGAAGTCGCTGTGCTGAGAGGACAATACAAGTGATAAATGTTGTTGATCCAGAGAGAGAGGGACATTTCATGAAGAGCTGGGAGATCTTGAGCACTGGCATAGTTGAAGTGGTGTGAAATCCAGTGGTGTGAAATGTGAGAGTTACAGGCTGCTGCTGATCACTTTTAATAAGAGCAGCTCCTCATAAGGAGCAGGGAGAAGGATGTCGATGCAGGAGGACCAGCACCTCACTGTTCCCCTGCAGGGCTGTGGTGTTGAAGAGGAGGGAAGCTGGGAAGCATAGACCTTAATTAAACAGGCACAGAGGGGAGCTGGCTGTGTGCTGGGAGAAAGGGCATACTGATTTTGCAGAGGAAAACTGAAAAAGTTTGGTTTTTTAATCCAACAGAAACAAAGGCTGAGAGGAGATATGATCAGTGTCTATAAATACGTCTCATGGTAAGAGCAAGTGAGGAGAAATTAGCTCAAGAGTAGATGGATGTAATATGGCCATAAATAATTTAGGCTGGAAAATTGAAATGTCCACAGGTACGAGGATCTGGAGGAGTTTGCTCTAGGTCTGATACAACCAAAAAAAGCACTCTCTTTTAAGATAGAAAAATGTGTGAGCGTCATTAAATGATGCGATGCTTACAATAGCACTAGCCTAGGCTCAGGGAGTTGAGGTCATATCCAAAAAAAAAAAAAAAAAGGAAAAAGAAAAGAAAAGACACTTTCATTCACATATTGACATTATTCTTCTGTGTGAGTGAGTAAGAAAGTAGCCCAAAAGTGAACCAAAAATAGTTTAATGTCAGGTCTCATAAGCCTATGTAAACTAAAATGTGCGTACCATGAGTCATGAAGATGCATGGAGATGCATTTACCTGTACTGTGAAAGTCAAGAGGCCTTTCAAGGATATCTCAGCTATTTTGAGGGAAGTCAACCTGGTTCAATCTATTCTGGGCCTAGGCAAATCAAAGTTGCTGTGCCTTTGCTTGGAAAACACCCTGGATTTTCCATGATGCAGCAGTCCTTTTCTTTTTTTTTTTTTTTTTTTTTTTTTTTTTTTTTTTTTTTTTTTTTTTTTTTTTTTTTGGGTTGAGTTGCATAGTCTAGTTGGCTTTGGAAATCTCATCAAGAAACCTTGAGTGTCACAGAGGATCTTAATTTGTAAAATCAAATTATGTCTTTATAGTTTTATGCCTCTTAATAATAACCTCTCCTCACATTGTGTGAGGAGCTGCCTAGATGGCTTTAAATCTACAGTGTGTTTCTTCCTGAAGGAGTTCTCGAAATGATTTGCAAAGTCTGTCATGAAAAATCAACTCTGTTTGCATTGGTTCTAATTTTAGCAACATTCTGTTGTGTAAAACATTGTGTCTGCCTTCAGTGTTTGTGTCTTCCAGTCCCCTGGAGCATTGGAGAAACATGGTAAAACCATCTCAGGTCACTCCTCCAACTAATCCTGCATGCGCAGCTGGGGGGACAAGACGGGATTTTTAGGATCCAAAAATATAAAGGTATAAACCAAGAGCAACAAATCAAACTTTTTAGGGCAGTTAAAGTTGACAGCAACAGGCCCCTCACTCTCATAATTCATTCTCATTTTTTTATTGAAAGATTTGATTTTAAAAAACTCCCAACAAAATAACAACTAAGAACAAGGTTCTTTCCTGTGAAATAAATGCTATGAAAATCCAGAGCTGACTGGTTTCTCTCCTTCCCCATCCTCATGAGTGCTTCAATAATTTGCATATTTTCAGAATCTGATCCATTTAACTGATTGTTCTCCCATCCCCTGAGTAGAGTCTTTGTGTCCTGAAATCAAAGGGCGATATTGCTCTTCTCACAAGTATGCTGGTCCTAAGGCTGTCTGGGTTAGCCTACTTTTGCCTTAAAAACTACTGTAAAGAAATTTCCTTGTGTTTTCCTAGTTTTACTGGCTGAAAATGAGATGGCAGAACTATTAAATTTTCATTAGACCTGTAATGAGAGTGGCATGAGTGAAACGAACCTCTGGTGAATGACGCTGTTTTGTAATGAAAAGCTATAAGAGGTGACTTGTAGCAACCATGATCATTTAGAATAGTCATTCTGTTTTAAAAAAACAAAAGCAAAAACACAGTCTTTCCTGAATTACAGGGAGGGAATGGAGGTGAGAAAGGAAAGAAAGTGGGCAGGAGGATTTTCTTCAAAAGAAACTTTGAGGTTTAGTGTTGCGAGTGGCTTAGCCAAGTGTGGAGGTTGTCTTCTGCTAAGACTTACTTCTGGGAGTGGAGCATTGCATTAGCCAAATCACAGGCTGTGGTTTGGAGATGTGGACTCCGTGAACATTTGCTTTAAATTTATGCATATTACTTAATTAGGGCTTCAAATCTCACATCTCTGTAAATGGCAGTGTTTTGAAATCTGAAAAAAATAATATGGTTCATTAAGCATCCTTGGTTTTTCCTCTCTCCCACATTGGTGAGGGAGCTGCTAATATTCATTTAGTTCTTTATTTGAACAGATTTTTTTCTGGCTAGGGAGATCTGAGAGAGAGAAGATATTGATATAATTCTCCCCTGGCTGTGCACAGCTGGGGTCTGGAGATTTTATCATCAGATTTCCATTTACAGGGCTGGAGAATAATCGGGGATGTCAAGCATAGTTTGTGTGTCCTGGCTGAGTATTGGCTTTTGTCTAAGTGGGTCAGGATGGACGGCGGGGGTTATGGGGCATTTTCAGTAGAAAAGAAATGTGAATTCTCAGGAGGGACACCTGAGTTAATGAGAAATTGCACCTCATCATCTTTGGAAAAACCTGTATGGAAATCATTTATGCTGTTTAATTTCTCTGTTCTTTGCAGGTGTTCCTGTTTGTATGCAGAGGTGCTCCCCCTTGTTTTCTCTGCAGCCCAGCCTGGTAGTCTTTGTGCTTTGAGTAGAAGCTATAGGAAACATAATGCAGATGAGTCAAATTGTGAAATGCCATTACAGGGAGGTAGGGATACACTCCACAAACAATTTTTTTCTGATTGTTGGCCTATCAGTCAGTCCATGAAATACATTACAGACAGTTCAAGAAATTCTATGCAGTTCTTGGTATGCCATCCTGGGTAGACCAGTGTTACTGATAATAGGGGAGGCATGATGAAGGGGTATTAATTTTAAATGTCTCTCCTAATTACTAGTTTCAGATTTTTATTATAGGATGCTTCTTGTATATCAGACATTAGATAACTATCACTTGGACCAAAATACTGGTAGAGATGGTAGACAATATTATGTGTTTATGAAGCTGAAAAACTATTTTGTTCCTGTTACAGACCATATCAACCACTTATTTATTCAGATATCTTCATTCTCACATCTTTCTTAAATTGAGAGGAAGGTGTTTTGAAGCATGGACTTTTTTCTTGTGGGCATAATCTTTGTGGCAGTCATGGATTTAAGTTACAGAGAGGCTGAACTGTATGTAAGTGATGATGCTCAGGGTGAGAGACAGAAGTCAGTGCTCTTAATCTAGCAATTTTTTCCTGAATGTCCCTGTTTACCGGAATTAGGGTAAGATAAATAAACAGATACAACCTCCTGATTAAACACCTTTTGTTGTTGTTAATGACTCTCATGTTACTCCTAAGCACCTTGTTTTGTTAGACTACCAATGGATTTCTAATGGATTCTGAGCTCAGCCCCCAACCTTTTGAACTTGGTAATAGTGTGAAGCTACCTGTAGTCCCCTTCCTCAGGGGATCAGGTGGTAAAAAAGAATAATGGAGTGAAATATGAAGTATTCCTGGCTTCATGTGTTGAGAGTAGGTTGGAAGAGAAGTAATAAGTCTTTATCATAAGGGAATATGGTGTGGTCAGTGTGTGGACCACCCTTTGGCTTGTGGTTCAAGTCTTCCAACATACAGGTTAACATGTGTGAAAGCCAGGAGGAATCACATTCATGAGAACTCTTTGGAGTCATAGATCTCTGTTACCTCTGCAAGTGCAAAAGACATTTGGAAGAAAAGTAAAAGGTAACTTGAAAATCAGGTTTTCATCTATTCAGAATGAGTAGTAAAGTCATAAATACAGTCAATATGTCTCAATTGCTGCAGTTTGGAATCAAAATGTGTAATTGTGTATCTGTTTTAAAGCATATTAAATTTCAAATTAGTTTTGTCATGAACCTGGAGAGAAATGTAAATTCCTTTGGAGTCATTTGACACTTTATAGGATGGATTAAAATTGTTCCTTAGAAAGGAGGAATGGTTGCAAGAATGGTCCTCACTTAACATTTTCAAATGAAAAATTCATGCTTCTGAGCAATTGCACATAACCTCAGTAAAACAAAGTTATGCTCATGACAGTGAAGGAATACAAGCTGTCTTGGTGTAAACTATTCTAGAGCAGTACACAGCTGCTTATTCAAAATCATCATTGATTTGTCTCTGGCAGTTTATTATTGCATTGGATTTGCTCTGACTGATACTAACAAAACAGTTGAAAGCTAGCATATGTTCTCTCTTCCATATGAATTCTGCAGTTAAAAACTGCTTAATAAGACAGTGTCTTAACAGTGTTGAACCTAATTTAATAGCACGTGCTTGTAAATATGTTTAATATCTCCTGCTGTAGCATGTGGTAAAGGGAATATAGTTACATTTTTGTCTAAATGTATCTGGAGGGGTTTTGGCCATATGGTTCTAAATCTGTTTTAAAGTAATTATGCCTATTAACTAAAAAAATAAAAAAAATTCTCCTCTGAGTTGATTGACATTCCTCTCAGTAAAGCGCCCTCATTGCTGATTAGAGGTGTGGAAATAGTAATTTGTTCTAACATTTAGAAATTTGATTAGACCTCTAATGAAATGGAGCGCCTACATGCTGTCTAAATATTCTACCTGACACCAACTGGATCACATCCAGTCTGGAAGAATGCTTGAAATGTTGTTTTCCTACAATATGTTTTGTGTCTTGAAGTCAACGTGCTGCCCGCATGCGAATATTCACCAGCTATTCAGCAGGCAGAGCAAACCTTGTGCCTCCTTGGAAATCAACATCAGGATGTGATTATTCCAGTGAGCAACGATTTCCTGACTTCAATATCTAGCTTAGAGTTGGAAAACAAAGGCAACTGTTTATAGAGAAGCACCCATACTACTAACTCTGTTAGCTGGACTTCAGGTGGTTGTGCACATATGTTGTATATATATACATATACATATATATATACACATATATATACATGCATATATACATATATATGTGTATACATATACATATATACATGGATATACATATACATATATAACATATATATACAGATATATATGTTATATATGTATGTGTATATACATATATGTATATGTGTGTATATATATGTATATATATACATATATGTGTATATATATGTACATATCTGTATATGTATGTACATATATATATGTAACATATGTTATACACAGCTTGATGTGTATATGAGGTAGAAACATGCTGAAGTTCCCAGTTTGTCCCTGTTGTTGTCCAGTGATAAGGTGACAAGAACACACTGTAAATAAGAATTTAAAGTTGAAGCACCACATTTCTCTCCCCATTATGAGCTGCCTCATTCAGTTCCCTCTAAAAGCTGATTGCAACACCTGTTACATGCAGTGGCAGCTGTTTGAGCACCCGTATTTTTTAAGTCCTCTTTAATTCAGTTGCAGCCAATTTGACTCTAGACCACTATGGCTAGAAAACTCTAGATTGGGTCTCTGTTAATATCCTGTGGTGGAAGCTTCCAGTCCCTAGTGGCAGAAGACGTATCAAGATACTTTAGGAGCTCTTGAGGTGCTTGGTGTTCTTTAGTCAACAGTTCATTTTGACTGGTTGCCTTCTCCCTATGAAATCTAGAAGACAGGCTCTAATGCATCTCACTAGAATCAGACATGGCCTTTTGTGTTCTTTCTTGTGTTTTGTTTTTGGGTGGTTTTTTTTCAGTTCTGTTTCTCCACCATATTTAATATTTTTAAATTTTGCAGTTGCCACATTTAAACAAATGCAGTGGAAAGGTTGAACCAGAAAAACTTCTGACTAATTTATGCCATACTGGCATAAATGGTTCATAATGGTTCATAGAATATTTTCATCTTCTTTTCCCTCCAGAAAACATAAACAAATTGTTCAATTACATTATTATTTTAAGTTTTGTGTTACTGGGGAAAGACTGGATGAGGCGGTAACATTGGGGGTCATTCAAGTAGAATCTGCTTTGAAATAAGTGACTTTTATTCCAGCAATTTAGAACAAGTCTTGCTTCTGTGCTGGTGCTTGTCAAGTAGTTAGGAGGAAAGGTGTGTTGGTTGAAAAGGTCATCTTAACATAATTAAAGGTTGAAGGAGCCTGCAGCTGGCATTGTAGTTCTTCAGGAGAGATGGAGCTTGGTGCCTCCTCCACCAGGGCAGAGTCCAAGGAAAGCAGGCTGCAGCCATGGAGGCTATGCTGGAAACATTTTTCACACATGGCTTAGAAAAGCAAGAGGGGAACAGAAGTGCAGAGAGGGTCTCCTTCCATGCCCATGCTCTTTAGGCTGCTAATGCAAGAGGTATTAGATAAAGGTGTAGTTACTTGACCTATTTATCCAACAGAAACTCTCCATACAAGCAAAAGCAGTTTGACTATCCAGTGCTGTTGCTGTTTTGTATGGGACACTCCTTTGAGTTAAGCTGTGCCTCATGAATACATGGAGGCAGCATCCAACCATCCAAAATTAATAATTTCTCTTGTTTGAGAACGTAGGTCTATGTCATGAGTTCTTGTTTCCCAGAAAAGTTGGACAAAAAATTGCATCGTCTCACCTCTGTCTGCATAGAGGTAGGGCTAGTGCAAGTAAAGGCTGTGAATGTGTCTCTGAGGAGCTGGGCTTACTCTGTTGAAAAGGTCTCAGTTTGGGTTTGGTGACTTCATTAAGAAAGAGGGCAAGTCGACTGGAGGGCAATGAAGAACCTTATTATGTGGTGCATGTTAATCACTCTTCCATAGCTACAGAAGTCATTATTCAAGCAGGGTATAAAATAAGTGAGTTTATTATTTCTTTATTACTTGCTGGTGCTTTTATTTTTTGTAGAGTCATTAAGTCACCAAACTGTAGCAAAAGCCCTCTTAGTAAAAGTATAGGCAGTACTCTGAGAAAATGGTAGCACCTGCCACCAGAGGCTGGAGGTAAATCTGAAGTTCTTTCAATCTGCTGGCCTGGGTGGCTGGAGAGAGCAGGAGTAGCTGATCTGTCTCTGGACGAGTCCTGTATTTACATGCAATAAACCTTCTCTAACAGTTAGGAGTCTTCATTTTTGAAAACAGCATATCTTTTAAGCTCCGTCATGAAAATACATTTGTGTCTTAGGTCTTTGCTGCCACCAGCTCAGCTACCTTAAGTCAGTGTGTTTTGGAGATTGTACCTCACTAATGACTCGCTTTGGTGAGATGTAGCTTAAAATGTAAAATGTTCTTGAAAAAAAAAAAAAAAAAAGAAGAAGAAAGGGGAAGAAACTGCCTGACTGCAAGAATTCTTATGGTCGTTCCAGCAAGTCGGTGGCTTGCGAATTTGCTACTGAGATGAAGCCTTTCCCCTGTCTGTCTCTTACCCAGACTTTCCCAGACTAATCAAATGTAAAACAGTGTTTCAGCTCCCTGCTCATTGTAAAACAGTCTCCTGCCTTTGCAAACAGGACACCTTGGAGAAATAATTTGTTCTAATTGGTGACCATTTTAGGATTTCCTATCAGGTGAAAAATCAAAAAGGCTCACCCATGGTTTTCCATCTGTGGCCCTAGCACCTATAAGATTTTTCTGGACTTCCTTCAGGGAGACCGTGTAAGAAGACTTACTTCAGTAAACTCAGAGGCATGGTGTGGATGCCACCTCCTTCTGAAAAATGCTTGCAAGTCAACTAATCAAAAGAGGCTTAAAGTCCTGGCTTAGACAGCAAGGCACTTGCTCTTGGAAATTGTACCTTCAGGCTAGATGTAAAGCATGTTAGGGAGATTTTATTTTCATCTGGCGCATTCTCTCTGTTTGAGTCATCAACCAAAGAAAGATGGTGAAAAAAGGTGCTTCTCTTAAAGCAGGTGGATATTGCTCCTTTTGGATGTCCAGGAGGGATATCCCTTCCTAGGCAGAGCAAGAACACCATAAGTGTGTTTACATTATTTGAACTGCCACAAAGATGTCAGTGATCATCAGTTGTACATAAGCATTTGTCCAAGAAACTTGTGCACAGGGGGCTTCTCATGTTCTTCTAAAAGCTTTTCAGTGGATTAACTTAAATTTTTAAGGAACATCAGCTACAAATTTTGCTATAAATTAGAAACCTTGTGTTTCTGGCTCATGTTTTCAGGTTGTCTTGAATGTTAACACAAACGGCTTAAAAGTTCTTCACGGTGAGGTAGCATACGCAATATGTGCTTACATTCTTCCAGTACCATCTATCTAAACAAACATCCTCTGCCCATTAGGTGAGTAGTGAGGGTCCTAAGTATATTGTCTTTGTTTTAAGGCATTAAAACATAAAGACAATAGGCATTTTTTTTTTCTTCACCTTTTTCAAATCTAAATTGAGGAAACTTCTGATGAGGTGCATTTAGAAAGTGGGAATAATAACACTGGCTTCCTAAAACCCTGTTAGTAAAGAATTGAAGTGTAATGTACTCCAGATTCTGAAGTAAATTATATGATACCACCTGTGTTAAACAGGCAGTGTAGGAATGTGGTCACCCAGGCACTAAGGAGCTCCATAACATGGCCTGCATCATCTACACTGGATTAGCACAATGCTTATTTCTGTAATGGTTAATTTAGCTAAAATACCTCCTTGCTTGGGGGATACCAATTCCTATCTCCATTAGAAAATGGGTTCAATTTTTTAATAGGACATAAAGAATAAGTAGTATTTTTGCACCAGTCTCTTGCAGATACATGACAACGTTAGGGCAGATAGAATGGGTTAGATTGAAACTCTGAGTCCGGTCTCTGACAGTGGCCAAGGGAAGATATTGAAGAAAGCAGACACAAAATACAACAGCTTGTTATGCACTCCCACAGCACTACATCCCAAGCTCCAAGTATTTGCCATTTGAAATCTTCCTGAGCTGGGGCTGAGTTTTCCGTATTTAATAACTGTCCTTGTATTTCTCTTCCATGAACTTGAACACTTCACTTTTAAACATGCTCTGGCTTTTTGTCCATAGCATCTTACAGCAAGGATTTCCACAGCTTAGTTGCACGTTGTGGAGAAGGCTAAGTATCTCTGCTTGAGCTTGTCGCCTGGTGCTTGCTTCATAATTTTTTATTGAAGGTAGCAGAAGCACACTATGCATGGACTGTGACAGCAAGGAGGCAGTCAATTAAAATTACTTGACATGCTTGTGACAGCAACATCAGCAGTTCAGAGTCGCTGTTTCCAAGACTCAAGCTTGTGTTTCACAATCCTGTATGAAAAAGATGGCAGAAAACTAGCTGAGGTAGCTCCAGTCCTGAGCAGAGCACATTTCCCTCTTTAATCCGTGTGGGAGGATTTTGTTTTCTGAATCTTGGTGAGTTACTTCCATGTCACTTACGATAGTTCCTGCACAGAGATTCAAAATAACTGCTATGATCATTTAGTACATTAAAGGTATGGGAAAAGCAGTTTGAAATCCATGCTTGTGCCGTTTGCTTGACTTTCTTATGTCTCTGAATAGAATTTGGTTCTATGTAGTACTTGGTTAGTGAAAGGTGCTTGGGAGTATATGCCTGCAGCAGCATTTACTACTCAGCAAAGTGATGGTGTCCCAGAAATTTTTATCAAGCTGAAAACACTACAAGGACACGGACTTATCAAAAAGGAGTGTTGGCAGGGACACGTACCAAGTTTATTTCTGGAGCGTGGGGCTTCTGCTTATGTACCTATTCCCTGAAATGCAACAAAGAAGCACCTGTGATATGCTCTAGGTATCAAAATGTGTCTCTGCAGCAGGCTTGCTGCTCTTCTGGTAAAATTCAGACTTCCCACTTATATGTCCTGGTTCAATGGCCAATCAGGGGAGCAGGCAGAGTGCACCTCCTACTGAATTTTAAAAGAACAATAACAAGAAGAGTAAGCTGTACAGTGACATTGCAGGGTGAAAAGTAGTAGAAATGCCTGGGAAGCTGGATTGTGTAATCTAAAATCTCATAGTTACAGGTCAAACAGGTTTTCACATGGAAAAGGTCCTCAACCTTTGTCTTCCTGAGTTGAATTCTGTGGTGGATTTCCACCACACTCAGCTTGTGAAGATTTTTCATTTTGGTAGTCTGTGAACATGAAGTGTTTGACATTAGTCACGAACATTGCTTGAATAACACCTCAGGCAGCAAAATACTTTGTGTGGCCAGGAGACCAGTGCAGGAGACGTTGTTGCTTTTGATAGTCTGTCATGCAGGTAAGTTGAAGCTGGGAAGGAAACTATTTTAGTGAGCTGGTGCAGACATCAGAGCCCAGCTTCCTCCCCTGCAGCTGTGGGGGACTGAGATGCTAATCAGAGGAGGATATTGTTATTATTTTTTCCATTAAAGTGTAAAGGAAGGACTCCATATTTGCTGTAAGCAGATCTCTTTATGTTCACTCTGAGCTGTCAAGCTTCATCCTTTTAACTGGAAACTCAGCAGTGGCTGACTCAACATTTGTCTGGTTTCTCAAGCCTGTTGTGCATTCAGAGCTTGCCTGACTTAGGAACTGTTAACCAAGGACTTCTTCAAAACCGGTGAAGCCAAGAACTTCTTTAAAGCTGACTTGTAGAAGTATGCCTACACTGCAGTGTAGGCATAACCTCAAGAGTCTCACCTTGGTAAAAATCCAAATCCTGATGTTTTAGGGCACACTGTGCCTAAAATGTCTCTCTCTCTGCTCTTTGTCATAATGAAAGCAACACCAGTAACAAAGAGGAGAGATGAGAGAATGCAGCCTTGATGATAATCCCTAATTAAAAATTCACCCAGTCTGTTTTTATAGTAATATGCTGTTACATACCTCTTCTTTTCTGTAAGCCCTTGGTGATGGTAGTCTCTACTGAAACACTGTAGCATTCGAGTATTTTCTCGCATGAATTGCAGTGGAGTCCTTCCAAGACTTTCTTAAAAAATTGTCCAAGTGTTGTGTAGTGTACTGCCCTTACATTAATTTAGTGTTTCAGTCATTTAGCATCTTTGAAATACTTGGAAAACCAAAACCAAACAACAAAAAACCACCAAACCCCAGGCCACTTTCTTAACAGTAGGAGGATGCCATTATGCATTTACAGTATGCATGAATACCAATCTATTTTGCTTGCTTACAAGGCATGTCTTTTTAAACAATACTTCTATTAAAAATTCGGTAGAGCATTCTTGGGAGACAGTTCTGCCAGAGATACATGATGGATTTGCATACCCCAGGGGTCTTTCTCTCGTTTTTTAATCTCCAATTGGCAGTATGCCAAATAAATCAAATGTGTGTCTGTTTATGAATTGAAGTATTTAACCATTCAATTACTGTATTGTAAAGAGGCTGTGCTCTCAGTCATTAATTTAGTTATTAATTCAGGCCTGTCAAAGCAGCTGCTGTTCTGTCTGCACTTTCGAGCAAGTGTTTGTTGGACCTGTTGGCAGTGTTCTGCTGCGTGGATCCAATGGGAAGGTCGATCTGGTCTCTCTGTAAGAGGATGGAGACCACACGTGTGACCACAGTCACTGCCCTTGCCCACGCTGAGCCTGCAGTCTCCTGAGCATATGGAACCCTTCTGGCAGAGCAAAACCAGACTTGATTAGATGGGCTGAGCTCAGGCAGGACAAGACAGCCCTCTGCATGGAGGCAGGGGATTAAAGGATATGCTCTGCTGTTTCAGAGAGCCTTTCTTAACATGCAGCGCTCCTGTTCTGGCTGACGAGGAGGCAGATTATCTCAGTTTAGTTTTGCCAACTTAATGGCTAAAGGCTATGTTCTCCAAACTAGATAATGCTGGTCTGTCTCAGTATGTCAGATGTGGACTAAACCTGAAGGTGGAAGGGAGCCAGGTACAGATGAAACAAGTCCCAGCTAAAACCACTGAAGTTTTCTAACTTTTGCTCTTAATATCTGGTGCTGTTGAGACATAGAAAATGCTTTTCTGCTGTGCTTGTAGTGTATTGAGTCATCTAGACATTCACTTACAAGATCTTCTGTCCTGAGGGCAGTTCCTGAGGAACACACAAACTCCAGTGTTACTGCTGTGTGTGCAGGGAGGGAAGGAGGTGAAGTTCTCCATGGATAAATGAGAGAAGCGTTGTTTCTCCTTTTTTTCTATTCTCCCCATAATTATTTTTTTTTTGTTTGTTTTTTGTTTTTTTGAGCAGTTTTTTGAAGGCTGAAGTACACCAGAAGACCATTTGTTGTCTGCTGGTGATATGTGTTTTTGCTGGTCTTCAGACCAATACCCAGTTAGCCATGAAGTCCTTCTAGTTTATGGTGAAAATTCAGGCTTTTCCATTACACAGTTGTTCTCATCTTGAGTTAGACATCACTTCCCTTTTTTCATTTGAACCAGCAGACAGCTGGCTAACTCTGATTTGGGTGCCTGTGTTTCATCCTTGGTATCTGAGAACAGTTGAGGCATGAGCAAGAAGTCAGACTTTGAGGTTTGGCTTATATTAAATGGAAGCGATCCTCAAGCAACAAGGAAGAAGAAAACATTGCTGTTTGTCTCTCATTGTCTTCAGGTGTTAATAATCAATGTTTATGTTTGACTTGGCTCCATTAGTTGAGCAAATTTTCTTGTCATGATATTTCCATTTTTCTATTTAGGACCCTCAGACTTACACTGCTGTATGTACTCTGAACTTCAGTCAATATTAAGTTACAGATGTGTCTTTAACTTGATACGTTTAGATCTATTCTGACCCAAAAAAAAGTGAAATGCAGTCCAGGTTTCTTAAATAAAGTGTTTTTCAGCATACTTGCTACTCTGACATTTGACTTGTAGTCCTTGTCTGTCTGCTCCCAGTTGCAGTTCGAGCTTGGTTTTGGTTCATAGGAATGATTTCCAGAACAAGGAGAGAGACACAGAAGTAGGAGTAGTAAGGATGCAGGTGTAGGTTTGCTTTATGGAATAGGTGATAGGCTTTTCTGCCAGTAACTTCGTGTTCACTGCTGAGTTTTTCTCCCATGGGCCGAGTGTATCAGATATCTTTCAAAGAGCAAGGAACCATTGTGGGACTGTTCTGGTTTGAGAAGCAAG
>WBNO01032460.1:45081-65686 GCA_013400575.1 Peucedramus taeniatus | reverse complement strand
AATAAAATAAAATATTTTTTTTAAAGACCAACAGCTGGACACAGGAGATTCCAGAAGGAAGCGCTAATCCTCCCCCTTCCAGAGTGCAGGGGTTCAAAGGAAGGTGTCACCAGGTGTAGTCCCACAGTGGAATTAAAACCAGCTCTAATTCTGAAACCAGACTCTCCTTCAAAGGCCCACGGGCCCGGAAGGCCGAAACCCATGGAAAGGAATCAGTTTCACTGTGACTCTTTCAAAAGGTCTCAGTATCCAAAGGATGAGATTATTTTTGATCCCTGTGGGTGAGAGAAAAGCCGAAAGTTGGGTCTGGTTTGAAGGGCTCTGTGAGGCAGCAGGGAAGGCCTGACCTGTCCTGTCCCCTTGGTTTCTGCCCTGGCTCTCCTGTATCAGAGGGAAGAACGATGAGTAGGATTCTATGTTATTAGAAGGTTAATTAATTATTTTATTATATTATATTACACTAGATTTAAACTGAAACTGAGTAAGAATTAAACTGAAGAAAAGCTTGTGACCGTCTGTTGGCCTGGACACGCGCTCAGCCCTGATGGGCCAAGGAAACAAAACTCTCTTACTTTGGATAAAGAACCTCCATATTGTATTTTACTTTAGTACAACACAGGAGTAGTAAATGAGATAAGAATTGTTTTGATTATTCTTTTCTCTGCTTCTCTCCCTGCTTCTCTCCAGTTCAGAGAATGTGAATCCCACACTCCTGGGCAGCTGCAATCAGACAAACCCATCTTGGTGCCCTGGCATCCAGGGCAAGGATCCTCCTGCTCCACTGGGATGGGTTTGGGCCCAACACTGTGTTAACCCCAAAAACACCATCCCAAGGCATCAGCCAGGATTAAACAGCATTGCCCTCAACACCCTGTGTGTGTCCTGCTCTCCAGACAGGCAAAACGTTCATTCCCCTAAAACCAGGGGATAAACCATCCTCGGGGCAGCTCTGACTCTTCAGAAAGGGCTGGAACATCCCTGATACAGAATTTTGGTGGAATATCTTAAATGAAAGAGCTCCAGGCTGGGTGTGAGGAGCCGAGTGTGGGCTCTGCTCATTGTGCTTTCTCACAGATCCTAAAGACAGACAGGGAAATGTGTCCAGCATTTATTGGTGTGCCTGTGAAACTTCATCTCCTTTCAGTGGCTTTGGCTGGGGGCAGAGGGGTGCCAGAGATGTGGAGCTGGGACAAAGCCTGGGAGATCTTCTCTCACTCTCCTGTTTATGTTCAATCTCCTGCAGCCTTGCCTTTCCTCACTGAGGTGCAGGATGTTTTCACAGGTACTTGCTAAAAGATCTGAGTAATTAAATTCCTGTTCCAGTGGAATGGGCCATGTGGAAATCTGTGAATGGATTTCTCAACTATAAATGCACTGCAGCCCCCAGACTGCCTGTGCAAACTCCTCTCTGGGACTCTCTGACCTGTTCTGCATCCTCCTTCCCTCTGAGGCTGCTCCTGGACCCAGACAGAGCCTTTAAAACCTTTAACATTTGTATTTTGAGTTAATTCATGTCATTCTTTGTGATCCTCAGTGCTTCCAGTGTGTGTTTGTTATCCAGGGCCTGGTAATATCAATTATTGAGGGGTTATAAAGAAATGCCAACAATGGATCACTTAATTTTAAATACTCAGGCAATTCCTTACGTGGCAGTGCTTCCAGCAATGTGTTTATGAGCATTAATGACTTATGGAAGGATGTGTTCAAATCAGGGAATGAATATTTCTATTTTTAACATTCTCTTCCTCACTTTTTAACCTTTTACAAATCGCTTCTCCATGCAACCACAATATAAAATAGGGCTGAGATAATTTCCAGTCAAAATCAGCTCTTGTCATTTGTCCTGGGATGAGCTGAAATATTCTGTGAAATGGAGCTTTTAAAGAATTCCCCACTTCCTTTGGCTGGGAGGAAGGGAAGTTGTAAATTGGATTTTGGAGCTGTTCAGCTCTGGAGCTTTTAAAAACATTTACTGGAGGTTTAAAAAAGAGTTTTGGTGTGGAGTTATTGTGATTGGTTTTACATCCACTTTGCATCTATTTGTTCCTTAGGGGAGTGGAATGAGAGCAGAGGAGAAAAATCACAAAATTAATTTATGTTGCAAGGTTCCTCTGTTACAATAGGAGCACAAAAAATGACCTTAAAGAAAACAGTTCCTGAAAAAGGAGAAATCTTTCCATTCATGCAGGATCCAACGTGTGTTTGCTCATGTGCTGCCCACAGCTGACGTTCTCGCTTAGCTAATTACCACTGACATTTAATTCAAACTAAAAGGAGCCCAGGGGTCTAAAAATAACCCCAAACCACAAGAGAACAAAGCACTTCTCTGCCCCTAACCCTGGGCAGCACCAAAACACACTCTGGGAATGACAGGGGGTCAATTCTCTGGATTTGGGGAAAATCTCTGCACCTTTTTGGGATCATTTGCTGATTTGTGGTACCTTGGGCTTGGTCATTTAAGGGCTGGAAGTGTTGGTGTCAGAGCAACAAACAGACCAGTCCAGGAGTTTCAGACATTAAATTCCAGTTTAGGTCTTGTCTGAATCTTTCCTCGGATTCTGGAGGGAGGATTTGGTGTCCTGGAGAATTGGAAATGTTTCTCCACGTTGTTACCTGTGCACAGGGAGTTGTGCCTCGCGTTTATTTGGATTAATTCCAGCCCTGTTACATCTCACAGGATCACAGCTAAGTGCTGAAATAGATTCTTTGTCTCTTTTTTCCTCCATCTCTAAAATCCCACCTTATTTCTAAAATATAATCACAGCAAAGTCTGCGAGAGATGTTCTCTCACTCTCCTGTTTGTGTTCAATCTCCTGCAGCCTTGCCTTTCCTCACTGAGGTGCAGGATGTTTTCACAGGTACTTGCTAAAAGATCTGAGTAATTAAATGTGTTCCAGTGGAATGGGCCATGTGGAAATCTGTGAATGGATTTCTCAACTATAAATGCACTGCAGCCCCCAGACTGCCTCTGCAAACTCCTCTCTGGGACTCTCTGACCTGTTCTGCATCCTCCTTCCCTCTGAGGCTGCTCCTGGATCCAGCCACAGCCTTTGACATTTGTACCCTGTGAGGGTGGGAGGGACTGGGATGGAATTCCCAGGGAGCTGAGGCTGTCCCTGGATCCCTGGCAGTGTCCAAGGCCAGGCTGGAGCTCCTGGGCCAGTGGGAGGTGTCCCTGCCATTGCAGGGGTGGCACTGGATGAGATTTAATGTCCCTTCCAAACAAACCATTCCAGGATTCTGTGATCCACCCATCCCTGTGTTTAAGGAGTGAGGTGTGGGGTCAATCTTTTGTGATTCCTCAAAGGCAATGATGGCACCCCCAAAGAGGGGCTGCTCTGCTGGCAGGGAAGGAATGAGACCTGGACCATTTCCATAACCTTGGTCTTAATCCTTGTTTGATTTCAGAGCCTGGTCCGAATTTGAAACCTCAAATTCTCTCTGACTTTTCCCATTACCTGTTAATTAGAGAATGGGATCAGCCAGCATTATGGGATAGCGTTGGTAAATTCCCAATTCCTCCTGGATGCAGAATCCATTATCAAGAGGATAAGGGAGAAGGAAACCTTGTGTTGTGTGGGATGAACATCCCAGCCTGGAGACACGGAGCTGGAACAGCTCCACCTTGAACTGGAATCTCCACACGGATCAATGGCAGCTGATTCCCAGCGGATCTCGAGTTCCCTTGTTCCTGCAGAACATCCTCTTCCACATCCTGCAACACCTCATTGCAGGTTTGATGCACGAGGAATTTCCTGCTGCTCACATCAAACCAGCTGGCAGAGCCTTTCCCAGTGCAGGACCAGGAAAGTTTAGGCTGAATTATTGGGGATACAAGGAGTTATGGGAATTCTGCCAGACCTCGCTGATGTCCCTGCCTCTGCATTCAGGATCCAGACGTTGTCCATTGAGAGGCTCCACATGCCACAGGGTATTCCAAAGTGCTGTGGAATGGAGCTCCAGGCGTGTGTTCCCAAAGGGATCAGCCAGTCCTCGGTCATTTTAACCCTTGGCCTTTGGTAATTGTTGTTTGTGGATCACATTTTCCTTGGCCCGTTTTCCTGCGGGATGTGAGAGTGGTTGGTGTCTCCAGCCCAGCTCAGGCTGTGTCTGGCTGCTTCTATTCCACAATCCAGATGTTTGTTTGACCATAAGCATTTTACAAAAGCCTAAACCAAATAAATACCCGATCCTATCCCTTCACCTCCCTTTGGATTGAGCATTCCCAGAGTGTTGTTGAGGTTAATGAGGGTTTTTCTCTCTTCAACAGCAAACTCAGATCCATAGCAGGGCTGGACACCCAGCAGAGCCAGATCCACCTGGGGGTCCTTGGGACCCTTTCCTAGTGCTCCTGGCACAGCTGACCAAAAAAAGCAGGGAGTGAGGATGAAAGCCCCCCCTCCAGAGCCTGGCATGTGCAGCACAGAGAGCAAAACCAGAGAGAAAACAGCCTCTTCCCTTCCTCCTCTGCCCCCTTCCCACCACCACCCAGCATTTACAGAGATGATTTGTAAATGAGTTGATTTGTAGCTCCATCCGTGGAACTTTCAAACAAGCCTTTCCCTGGCAGATTCCTTTGAAATACCGAGTGGTTTTTTAATGGGAAAAATGAACCAAGAGCTCTTCCATTTGTGTCCTGTTGTTGTTTATAATCAGGGCTGGCAGAAACATCAGCTCCTAATGCTTCGCCCACTGCTCTTCCACAGGATTATTCATCCCAGGAGTGGGGATGGGAGGCAAAGAGGCTTCTGTGATGGTTGTTTTGTAACCTTCTCCTATTTTTAAAAGGGACACGGTCCAGAACCAAACTGTGGGTTTAACTGAGCTCAAATCACCTCATGGCCAGCAGGACCTTTGTTCCTGCTCCCAGGTCCTGAGTGTGGGACTAAAACAACCTGAGCTGTGCTCCAAGGGAATCCCTGGAGGCATTTTGCTGCCCTCTCCAGCCAAGCTGAGCAGGGATCAGGATGCTCTCCATCATTTTCCTGTTTGCTGGAAAGTTTAGTGAAGTGAATTGTGAGTTGCTTTGAAGTCCGGCTGTGTAAACAAACATATCGAGAGAATTATTTACCACCACAACATTTAGGAATTTGCAGAACCCCAAGCTATTCAAAACACACTTCTGTCACTTTAATAATGTTTATAAATGTCTCCAAGAGCTCCCAGGACAAATCAGGCCGCTGTGACAGAAGGCAGTGGTCACCAGACAGGGTCACTGAGGTGGGCATGACATGGGACAGGCACCAGGCTGGTGAGATGAAGTCACACCGTTAATGAGCTGCAGGCTCATTCATGTAGCTCTTTCCCAGGAGTGGCTTCCCATTGGGAAACTCTTCTTGTGGCTACACTTGGAGCCCCAGCAGCCTCCAAATTCCATCCCCTGGCTGCCAGCGCCGGGTGAAGCTGTGCAGAGCCAGCTGTCCTTGGGAGCTGAGGGACACGAGTGGTGTGTGCCTTGATATCCCCCCTGGAGGACGTGGTGGGGCTGCTCCCCGAGCTTTGAGGGCCTTGCTGTTGCCTCTGGAAAGAGAATAATCCCTGTTTTCCAGGCTGGAAGGGTCATTTTTTCTGGGATTTGTGCTCTCTGGCAGTTCACAGCCCTTGTGAGCAGAGTCTCCTTCACAAATAACTCATTGGAGGTTCTTGCTCCAGGCAGCTCCATGGTCCTGCAGCTCTTCTACAGCTGCTGATTATCCCCAGCAGCACCATCTGCACCGGGGCTTAATGGCTGGGCTTTCAATTTCTCTTTAAATTACACCTCGGAGTAAGGAACACGCCGAGCATTATCAGGATGCTGTGGGAAGGATGGGGTGGGGTGTCTGGGGTGACACAGAGTGACACAGAGCAGCCAGGGCCTGCCCTGCCCTGCGCCAGGCAGGGGTGATGGGGCTCCCTTGGCTGGCAGAGAGAGGCACAAGAAGCAAATTAAGGGAATCTGGAACAAATCCTCCCCAGAGGAGCTGCTGATGTGATGGTGACTCGGCCAGCAGAGCAGCTGCTGGAGCTCATCAAACATCTGGGGTTATTGAATTAAAAACTACTAAAGGTGAATTTTCACCTGCAGCTGATAAGGAGATGGATGCTCTGCCTAATTACCCTGCTTGTTTGGAATAGAGATAAGCTTTCATGGATCTGGAGTTTAATGGGATAGAGCCTCTGCACTGATATCTCAGAGGTCTTTTCCAGCCTAAGCTGTGATTCTGGGAATCTGCCACCAACATCTTGCAATTATCTGGCTTTAATTGGGCTGGGAGCTGCTTCAGCTGCAGAGGGAGGGACAGAACATCCAGAGCTGATGGCACAGGAGTAAAACTGGGCCTCCTTCCTGGTTTCCACCAAGTCATTGGGATCCTGCCCTGTCCTTTAGCATTAAATCCCAGTATAGAGGTGCTCAATTTGCTTTTGCTGTGATGGGGAAGGGACAAATATTGGGGTAGAGAAAGAGTGACTTCAATAAATGACTTCTGACAGTTTTTCCATTCCTTCATGAGTTCAACGCCCACTTTCCCTCCTGGGACAAACAAACGCCCCAGCAGCTTATGAAATGATCAATTGAAGGGAAAAAGGGGGAAAACAGAGTTAAAATTTATAGATCTGTTTAGACCTGTACTAGGTACAGATTCTGTTTTTTCCCTCAGTGGGAATGGAATCAGCTTTTCAGCTCCTCAGTTTTAAATAATAGCACAACACTTGTGTTTGAGCAGGGGAATATCCAACTGCAGGGAAAATCCAATTGCAAGGGAATGTCCTGCTGCAGGGATGTCTTGGTTTGAACAGACAGTTGTCTGCTGAGGAAGGCAGGAGCCTCCCCTGAAATGGAAAATGCAAACCCCCTCCCTCTGAATTGTTATAAATTTGAAATTCAGGAGCTCTCAGGCAAAGATATGGGAATAGGAATAACAGTTCTTTATTAGGGAAGAAAATAAAAATAAAATAAGTAATGCAGTAAATCAAAACAAACCACTGCCAGAGTGAGAGCAGGAGCTGAGCCCCTGTGGGTCAGGGGGTGGCACAGTCCCATTCCATGGTGGCTGCTCCTCCTGCAGTGCCAGGGTTGGCTCTGGTGGAGCAGGGATCCTGGAGAACGGGGGAGTTTTCCTCTGGGAATGCAGTGGGCAAAGGCTGTTCTGGTGTCCCAGTCCCCAGATTGGATCCAGGTAGGAATGCTTGGCTCCTCCCCTGGGCAGAGCCTCTCCCAATGGGATGATGGGATTTTATCAGCCATGCAGGGACACTCACTGGCCATGGACAGAAGATAATTAATAATTAATGACCCATGGACAGAAGAGATCTCCTGGAGGGAGGATTGGCTGTGGGAGAGATAAAGAAAAAACTGCCCAAGGGACAGCAGAGAACTGCCCCAGCTCTGACAGATGGGGACAGAACACACACCCCCAGACACATCTTGCATTTGCAACCTAAGACAAGGGAATATCCAATTGCAGGGAAATATCCAGCTGCAGGGATATATCCAAGTGCAGGAATATCCAGCTGCAGGGAAGTATCCAGCTGTGGGGAATATCCAACTGCTTCCACTCAGCAGTGTCTGCAAATTGAGACATTCATTGTCTTGGTTTGCATTATGGATTTAAACAACTGCTCCAGACTAACCAGGGGCTGTTTCTCATTTCCCTTTCTGCCAGGAATCACAACCATCCCCCTCTGAGTTCAGCCTGGAGAAGGCTGGCGAGAGCCAGGGACGCGTCAGGGCAACCCTTGCCCTAAGTGTGAAAGGTAAGTTTAGGACACACCTGGAACAGCTGGCAAAAAATGGCTTCTAGGATTGACAAAATTCATCAGTTTTAAACAAATTTGTGGAGTTGATTCTTCTGTGACTCCTCCCAATCTAGGAAAGAAACACCTACATTCAACTTCTCGCCTCCCAGAATTGTTTTCAAGACTGGAAAGGAGAACTGAAGCAGAGAATATTTACAAGGGCCTGGAGTGCCAGGACAAGGGGAATGGTATCCCATTGAGAAAGAGGTTTAGATGGGATATTAGGGAAAAATCCTTCCCTGTGACGGCGGTGAAGGGCTGGGGTGGAATTCCCAGAGCAGCTGTGGCTGCCCCTGGATCCCTGGAAGTGTCCAAGGCCAGGTTGGATGGGGCTTGGAGCACCCTGGGACAGTGGGAGGTGTCCCTGCCCAGGGCAGGGCGTGGCACTGGGTGACTTTAAGGTCCCTTCCCACCCAAACCATTCCATGATCCTATGAAACATCTCCCATCACAAGACCCCTTTCAGGAAATGAAACATTTTATCTTTTTTCCCAAGGATTTCCAGATGATCTCCAGCTTGCTTGGAAGGAACAGCAGCCCTTTCCCAGGCTCTGATGATTTCATTTCTGCCTCTGCGACTTCAACAACAAAGGATAAAGAGATCAATCCGATGCCTGGGTGTGCAAATTCTCCCTGGAATTCTCCAGTTCTGAGGGATGAGTTAATTTTCTTTTCCTTTCCAGTGCCACTCCAGGCATCGCATGACGAGGCACATCTGCTCCGTGACTCATGGAAAGGGAACATCCCATGCGTGTCAGCGGCACAGGCTGCCTCGCACTCAACCTTTGGGAAGCTTTTTGGAGGCCCAGTTATGCAAGAAATAAAAGGGGACAAATTCATGCCAGGGAAGAACTTTGAAAGCTGCAATTTGGCCTGGAAAAATATCCAACATCAAAATATTAATAATGAGAGCGTGCTCCTGCTGACAGTCCTGGAGACAAGACTTCTCTGTGCGTCCAGAGCCAACTTCTCCAGACCTCTCTCCTTCAGATCTTTGCCCTTACACATGGAAAACCCTCTGTGGAGGGGGTGGAGGAAGGGATTGGGAAGGATTTGGAAGATGAAATGTCCTGAGATTTGGATTTCCTTGAATGGAGATGCCAAGTCTTTAAAAGCAGGGCAAGGACGTTGATGGCTGAGCCCAAGGGATCCCACGGGGAAAAAGGAGGGAAGAAAAGAGGGGTCATTGAATTCCGTAGAATTATAGAATTATTACGGGTGGAAAAGACCTTCAAGAGGGGTTATTGATATCTCCATTGAATTATAGAATTATTACGGGTGGAAAAGACCTCCAAGAGGGGTTATTGATGTCTCCATTGAATTATAGAATTATTACAGGTGGAAAAGACCTCCAAGAGGGGTTATTGATGTCTCCATAAAATTATAAAATCATCAAGGGTGGAAAAGATGGAAAAGACCTCCAGGATCATCAAGTCCAAGCATTGACCAAATCCCACCATTCCCAGTAATCATGAATTGCCACAACTGCTCGTTTTTTGTTCAGCACTTCCAGGGGTGGTGAGTGGGGAGCCTGTTCCAACACTTGACCACTCTTTCAGTGCAGAAATATTCCCTGATATCCAACCAGAAGCTCCCATGGCACAACTTGAGGCCCATTTCCCTTGTCCCATCCAACATGCTTCTTGAGGTGCCAAGAAAACAGCGGGAATTTTGCAATCCATAGGATTGTAAGGATGTCCCTTTAGGCTTCCCAGCCTCCAGCTGAAGGGAATGACATCTGTGCCAGCTGGAATTGTCAGTTTAATGCTGCAGGATTCTGGGATAAGGAATTCTAGGCAGTTTGCCCTGGCATTCCTTGGAATTTGCAAGGCTTTAAAGCAGTTGTGCAATAAAGAGGGAAATAGGAACGGATTGAAAGGGAAACAAATCCTCAGCTGGAAGCTGGGGAATACGGCACAGAGAGCCATGGAAGGCATGGATCTGCTGCATTTGGCTGGACTTTGGGATTTTTTTTCTTTTTTTTTTTTTTTTCTATTCCCAAATTGTTCCTCTGCAAGTTGTGCTCCAAGGCTTCAGCTGGGGTAAAAGCACCTCAGGCAGTAAAAGTTTCTGACCCAGTGTCACCAGTGGAGCTCTGCTGCTTCCACCAGCTGAAATCTTGGCCTTTTGTGTGTTTTCCTGACCTTTCTCATTATTCCTGATTGTTGGATGATGACAATGTATTCCTTCCTTTTTCTGTGAGTGCCCCGCCACGGCTTTTGTTCTCCTTTGGACAAATGAAAATTTGGAATGGAATTAATCACTGGCTTTGGGATCTCTTGGGATAGGGGAGGGGAGTCCTGCAGGGAGGGAGAGCAGTTATAGGGTCATGGAATGATTTAGGTTGGAAAAGACCTTAAGATCATCAAGGCCAACCTTTAACCCAACACTTGGGAGGCCAAGCCCACCCTTAATCCGTGTTCCCATGAATCTGAACCCAATCTGTGCGTGAATCCCATGAATCCTCATCCATCCCAGAGAAAGTGGATTTATGCAGTTTGTCCCCACCATCTTGTGCTCCAGCACTGACATTTGGGGACATCAGCGAGCTCTTGGTGGCATTGCTGGTGGGAATGGCAAAAGCAGAAGGAAGATTTTGAGAGCTGTGACTTCTTTCCTCTTCCAAGGCAAGACACAAAGTTGGGTGTTGAGTAATTTGCTCAAGTAATTTGGGGAGTTCTTCACCTTCTTCTTCCATGGGTGACTTTCAATGTTCTGATATTTGAACGTTCTCATGTTTGAATGCCCTAATTTGGGGGTTATTTTAATACCCTCCCAGCAGAGCTCTTGCCTATTCAAGTATTTAAATGCAATTTGTTGTAAAGCACACCCTGCTTTTCTGGACTTGTTTAGGAAGGGGATTTTATCTAGCTGAGTGGTTCCAATTAGGACTTTTAATTTTTAATGAACCATTTTAGCAGCTCTAATAATTATTAGCCAAAAGCTGTGGCTGAAGCCACTCCACCACCCCTGTACCAGCCTCCGCCTGAAGCTAAAGCTCAGTTTAAACCCTCAGCACTGAGGATTTGCCCTGCTCAGACCCTCCTTGGAGGCACCCAGGCCGTCGTTCCCGCGTCATTGGAAAGAGGAGGGGAATATTGTGATTGGCAAGGTTCCAGCTCTTCCCAGCAGAAGCCGTGGGATGATTGCCTTTTGTTTAAATGTCAGAGGATCAGGGACATCCGAGGGAAGAAACGGCCTTTTAGATCATCAAAATCTGCATCACAACTGGGGCAAAACTGAGGAAAAGGATCAGGATTATCCTGTTGGAATAGCCATGACTCAGCAGCTCTGCCTGGCATCCCAACCCATGCCAGGGAGAGCACAGGGCATGGAGCATTCCCTGCAGGGCTTTGCTGAGCACACACGAGGCCAGATTTAATATTTCACAGTCAGGATAATGTGAATTATGTCAGGAATTACAGGAGGAAATCTGGAGGCCAAGCTGATCCCAGTTTTTAAAGCAACTGAACCATAACCTGGATTATCAATGATTTCCCAACAGCTCCTGCAGTGCAACCAGTTGGGCTCTGCTTCTGGGATATTTTATAGGGAATATCTTCAGCTTCTGGGATATTCCATAGGTCGCAGGCAAAACCTTGGCTCCCTCTTGCCAATCCCTGCATAAACATTTTGCAAGAGCCTGAATCTTCTCCAAGGAGCCTAAAACAGGCCAGGGAAGGAGTTGGACAGGGCAAGAATTGTTAGTTCCTGTCCACAAATGGAAAAACAGGCAGAGGAGGAGGAAATGGTTTGCCAAAAATCTCTGTGTGTAACTGGGGTGACAACCAGATCCCCCAAAGCCCAACCCAATGCTTTCAAAGAGATCAGAGCCTCAAATTCTGTCAACTCAGGTGACGGGTAGGAGGACAACAAAATTTTAGAGGGAACTGAGTGTGAGGGTGCAGAATTAGTCAGGTTTTATTGTCCCCTTAGAAAAACATGACTAGATATTGTTGTGGCAGTGGCAGTGCTGAGTGCTGGATTTGGGAGTGTTGAGTGTTAGATTTGGGAGTGTTGAGTGTTGGATTTGGGAGTGTTGGATTTGGGAGTGTTGAGTGTTGGATTTGGGAGCTTTGAGTGGGCTCAAACACCCCCCTTTGGAATCTCTGCCTGCACCGACCATTTCAGACTCATCCATGGAATTTTGCTGCCCCAGTCCTGCTTCTCTTCCTCACTCCTGACTTCCCTTCAAAGCTCCCTTCACCTTGACACGTGCAGGGGACTCTCAGGCTTGAATTGACTAAATCCTTGGACATTCACTCTTTCAATTCATTATTCCATTAATTCTGATCCAGCCTGGACAACCAACCTCCTGTTCAGCTGCTTCAATGCACGTTTTTCTTGGGAAGGAGGATGGACTTCCTGCAAAGTGATTCATAGGTCACTGCCTAAGCTGTGCTGATTATCCCAAAGGCTCCTTCCTTCCCAGCCCCGTTCATTACACTCAGAGTGACATTTGAAGGCTCTGTGGTAAATAGTGGATGACTGCAAAGTCGGAATTGTAGCTGCTTTGGGAGCTTTTCCATTATTTCAGGCTTTACAAATGTCCCAGCTTGGTCCTCCTGTCCCGCAGTGGGAGCTGTGGGAGCCGAGGGTTTATGGGATCTGCAGGAGGAGCTGATGGCTCTGCCAGGCTGGGAGAAAGTCTGGGATATAGGGATGGCTCTTACCCCAAATCTCTGGGACCACAGCCCTGCAAAGAGGGGGTTGAGGACCTTTCCTAGAGGTGATGGGAAGTGGTGGAGCTGCCCATGGGAGTGGTGGGGTCACCACCTCTGGAAGTGCTCAAACATGTGAGGGTGGGCACTTGGGGACATGGCTGATGGCTGGACTCCATGATCCCAAAACCCTTTTCCAAACAATTCTACGTTTCTGTGGTGCTGGGAGGTTTTGCTGCCTGCTCTGTCCCTTTGCTTTCCCGTCCTTATCACAGCAGTGATTTCCTCCCCTGCCTTATCCCTGATAATGCCAACATTGTCAAGTGCCCTTTCCAAGAGTGGCAGCATTTGAGTCACAGCCCTGCTGAATCAGAGCCCTTTCCTCCCTTTCCAGGGCTGTCTTCTTCCCATCCTGGGCCCTGCCAGCTCCAGGGACAGCAGGAAGTCTTGTTTTAAAACAAGAGTTTAAAGGGACAAAAACCCACAAAAAAAAAAAAAAAAAAAAAAAAAAGAGGAAAAATTCAGAAAGCAAAGCTAGAAAAGCAAAGCATTGCTGCCTCTTTGTGTGCATCCTCCCCCTTCCTCCCGGGAGTCAGGAGCAAGGAAACCCAGGGAAATGTCCGAGGTTTAATTTGAACAAATCACGGGGGAACATTCCCCGGGAAGGGGTGAGGGCTGGGTCAGCAGCTCAGATGTTCCCTCTGTCAGCTGGGGACTCCTGCCGGGTTTGTCTGTCTGTCTGAGAGGGATTCCTGTCCCTCCTTCCTGCTCGGTTAGGATACCAGGCAGCAGCCATGGAATGGAATGGAATGGAATGGAATGGAATGGAATGGAATGGAATGGAATGGAATGGAATGAGAGAGGAGAGGAGAGGAGAGGAGAGGAGAGGAGGAGGAGGATCAGTGGTAAATATGGTAATGGAGAGGGAAAAAAAGGAGGAAAAGAAAAGAGAAAGAAAGAAAGAGCGAAAGAGAGAAATAGAGAAAGAAAGCAAAGCAAAGCAAAGCAAAGATGAAAGAAAAGGAGAGAGACCACGAGGGACAAAGGCAGCTCCAAATGCTCCAGGGATTGGTTTATCAGGCGTAAAACATGGAATGGTTTGGGTTGGAAAGGACCTTAAAACTCATCCCATTCCACGCCGTGCCATGGGCAGGGACACCTTCCACCATCCCAGGCTGATCCAAGCCCCTCCAGCCTGGCCTTGGGCACCGCCAGGGGCAGCCACAGCTCCTCTGGGAATTCCATCCCATGCCAGCACAGACCCACGGCTGGGAGTTGAGTGGTGACATCCCTGCCCCTGGGCAAAGGAGAGGATCTCTGTGGACTCTTCCCACCCAAAGCACTCCAGGGTTCCATGACCATCCCGCTGGGAGCACCGGGAATCAGCAGGTTCTGAGGGGAGGGGACGGAGAGGGGAGGAAATAGGAACCAGGGATGATGCAGAAGGCCCAGGAGGTGACACCGTGGTGACATCAGCACACAACGCACAGACGGGGGGCTGCAGGGGACGCAGGCTGGGGGTTGTTGTAAACATCCTGCCCAGAAAGAATCCTGCTTTTCCAGATATTTCATTGTGAAAATGTCCCTGCCGTCATCTCCCCAAATAACAAATGTTCACCCTGTGACTGACCCCCACTGTCAATCAGCATCTTGGCCAAACATCTTTAGGGTCACTCCTCCTTCCCTAAAGTTGTGTTTGTTGTTACAACTACATTTTCTAATAGCTTTTAATGCATCTTTTTTAACCACTTCTCCAACCATTCAAAGGAAATCCTCATAAACTTCTCGTGAGCAAGAGGGGGTTGGGTGGATTATCCAGGCACATTTTATTGCTTTATTTACTTTAAAAGCTGTGGTCACCAATGTCTGGAAAGCCACGAGCAGGATTTTCCTGAGATGCTCAGCTGCCCGCCTCAGTTACTCTCAGCTTTCTGTGCTTGGACTGAAATAGCTCCCTATTTTTATTTCCTTAGAACTTCCAGACAATGGAAAGGGTTTGCTTTTAAATCCAGGGGTAGGAGATGTGAATATTTGAGGATTTAGAGCTCCTTTTTCATTCCAGTCTGAGCAGTGACTCTCAGGAGCTTTACCAGTGACTTATCTCCAAAATAAACTGTTCCTGCACTGCTTCTCACTGGACAGCGTTATCAATACTCAGAAAATTGTTGTCTTATAATTTGGAAACTGTCCACATTTAGGGTTCATAAGCCTGGCAGGGCTTCCCTCCAGAGGTTAAGGACAGGCACTCACCTTCCTGCTCAAAATTTGTGATTTGGCCCTAAAGTAGAAGAAATCCAAATTTATCCTCATGGGCAGCTCAGGGAGAGCTCGAGGTTCAGCTGAGTTTGTGTCACTGAGGTGCCACCAGTCCCTAATCACACCCTGCTTTGGGACTGCGTGCCCAGTTTTGGGGCTGGGCACTCAAATCCCTTCAACTTGGAGCTTTGAGCTGCCTTTTGATGGAAACAATTTGAATTATAATACCTGGATCTGGGATATGGCTTCCTACAAATGGTTTTTAAAGTGTTTCATGGTGGAGCAACCTGGGATAGGGAAGGGTTGGGATGGGGTTTAAGGATGGGGTTTAAGGTCCCTTCCAACTCAAACTATTCAGGAATTCCAAGATTCTCTGATGCTGTGTTTAAATTCCTTAAACAAATCCCTGCCACAGCCTCAGTCTAAGCTCTCCAAGGCCACAGGGCACAAAGCTTGTGCTGCAGCAGGAGTGACTCAGGCTAAATACGAGGAAAAACATCCCAGCAATAAAGAAACAAGGTTTTCAGAAGAAGTTCCACTTCACAGAAGTTTACAGTGAATTTATTGCCTCTCCAGAGCAGATTCCAGCACCAGCAGGAATGCACAGGCCTAGCAGAAAATGCTTCTGGAAATGAGAGGGACAAAACCACTCTCGTCTTGGAAGAGGGGCCTGGAGTTGACCTGGAGTTCCCCTCTGGCTCAGCTTTTTCTGAATATCCCCATTTATCCATGGGAAACGAAGGCAGGGAGCAGGGAAAGGCCATGGCCAACGTCACAAAGCAAAACTGCAAAGTAGGGCTTAGGTCTCTTCTCTGGGGGGGCGAGAAAAAAGGGAAAATAAACAAAGCAGAGGAAGAAAAGTAAATAAAGGCTTCATTCCAAGCTTTTCCTGACTCTTCATCCAAGGCTTCCCTGCATTTTTCAGATGTATATGAAAGGAATATTTTCTTTTAGAGTTTATCAAAGCCAGCTTATCTTCTGTCTCAGTCTCTCAAAATCTCCAGGTCTGGATCAGAATATCCACATATCCCAGAATTAGAGGGAAGGCTGGTCCTGGCAGTGCTGGTGGCTCTCACTCATTTAGGAACAATCTCAGCCCAAGGTTGCAGTAATTTAATTCAAGAGCTCTGTTCTCACGAAGAGGTTACAGCCACTCCTCCTCCAGCTTTAGGAGTTAAAATTCAGACAAATCCTGCTGGTTTGAACTGGGTTTCAGCGATAAATCACTGGGAGTGCTGGTGAGACTCAGACAAGGCAGATATTCCGTCTGCATTCCCCTCCTGTACCCAAGCCTGGTGTTGGTGTGCAACTTCTAAAGAATTTACTGAGATAAAACTCCCTCCCACTGAATCTTTAGATGTGGAGGGGAAAGGAAGAGGATTTTATTCCTTGGATGAAATTCCCACTGAGATGAGCCCAAACCAACTCCCAGCTGCAGAGGGGAAAGTGAAAAGAGAGGCCCAGCCTGGTCCCCTCACCTGGATCTAGTTCCAAATCCAGCCCTTTCTCACCCCTCTGATGGGTTAAACCAGACAATTCCAGGCTGTGGGACTGGGACAAACTTCCTTTGATACTTTCTTCTCTCATCTCCCTGTATAAACTGGAGTTTTGACACTAAATTGAAACCACGCACGCAAGGCCTGCTTGACTCGAGGTTTTCATGTTTTCACCAGAGAACAGCAAACCCAGGCTGATCTGTAAACAAAGACCGTCAACTCCTTGTCAAAAAAAAAAAAATCATAATCATAAACTGGAAAATAATCAGGTTTTGATGCAAAGTCATAATTTTCCATGGGAAAACCTCCAAAATTCCATGGCAGTGTATGTCAGCTGGATAAAGGAGATCCAGGCCAGCTCCAAACCAGCTCACACCAGTACCAGGAAGGGCCAGGACTGGCTGTATCAACCCAGCATTGACTCCTCTGGCCTTGTTTACACCAGAAATCAGCCTCCTATTAAATCCACATTGGACAATGGCTCTGCTCCCTCTTCTCCTTTGCCTCTGGCCAACGTCTTCCCAAAAGCATTGACTGATTTAGTGATCCAAGCAGTTCATGAGTGCCCTCCTGCCATGGCCAGTGGAGCTGGGTGGGCTCTAGGGTCACTTCCAACCCAAACCATCCCAGAGTTTTCTGGTTTGATGGAGTTGGTGAAGAACATTGATGGTTTTTACCCCACTGAAGAGCTGAATTCTGCCCCCAGTTCCTTCCCTGCAGCTTCTCCAGAGCAGAGAATCAGCAGAAGGACTGACCCAGGGGTTTTCCCTGGATTCCAGCAGGGAGCTGCCAATATCCCTGTGTGGAGAATCTGAACCTGCCTCATTTCCAGCCCCTCAGGAGGGACCTGTGTGAGAAAAGGACCCAGATCTCCACCACCTCCCATCACTAAACAACAGTGATGTTTTCTCCGTGCAAGAAATTGGATCTTGGGTTTTAGGGATTTTTGTAGGGATTTTTGTAGGGATTTTGGGGGGGGGGGATTTTTGTTGGGATTTTTTGGGATTCCAGCAAGCATTTCCCTCTGTCTTGCCAGCCCTGTGCCCGTAAATGCTGGGATTAGGCACAGAGAGCAGAGGATGGAAGATTTTCCTCTTGACCTTTGCGAGCTGCAGAAAAGCTCCTGCTGGTGCTGCTGGAGGCTGCAGGCATCATTGTTCCAGAGAGAAATCCCTCTGGCCCATCCTGGTGGATACTGCTGGTGTTTGCTTAAGGAAACAGGGTCATCACCGGGGTTATTTTTATTGGGTGCCATCGTTTTTAGCATCCCCACGTCAATGTGTGTCACTAACAATGACTTGTAAAAGGATACAGGGGTTGCTAAGGAAACCTCTGCAACACCAGAGCCAAACAAAAAACAGAGCAGAGGCCGCCCAGGGCCTGGGCCTGCAAAGCCTCACCCGCTCAGGCAGCAAAACTTTTTATTTTTCCAGCTGGGAGATGCTCAACCTGCTGCCTTTTGGAGCTACCCAAAACCAGAGGCCAGACAAAATTATGAGAATAAAAAGCATTTCCATTTACTGAAGGGCCTTCAGGTACATTTAGAGCAGACAAAGCCCCCCAGGGGCTGCACCCAAAATGGACGATGGCTCACGGGTTTCACACTTTTAGAAGTTTGGTCCATTTGCATATTGGGGTTAATCTGCCAATTACAGCTTCAGCTAATGAAGTCATTCACCCCAAGTTTGCTGCCCCAGCTCATTTTGTTTAATTTTTGGGGCCTGGGGCAGGGAGGTGTCCCCAGGCCTGGAGAGGAATTGTTGTGTCTGCCCAGAATGGGAGAGCAGCAGCTCACACTGGGTGTGGAGTTTAGAGTTACACACTAAAGAACTGCAGGACTGCAGATAGATGGAAAATAGAAAAGCTGGAATCCTAAGACCCTTGCTGGGGAAAAGTTTGTGTGGCAGAGACTCCTCCAAGTTTTGTGTGTGCCTCAGATCAAAGCAGCAGCAGGAGCACAGAGCTATTTCTGGGCTCTGCTGATCATTAATTGTCAAAAGCAGCCCTGGAATCTCTGTTGGGATATTTAATTTCACTGGGAGAACAGGAAACAACAATGGCCTTCAATGCCTGCTAATCTGCAGGAAATGCAGGGCAGATCAGCCACCTGCAGGCACCGATGTCCCCAGGACTGCCCAGGTGCCCCCGGGGGTTCCAGAGGCTGGGACATCTCCAGGGAAGGCTGCTCGGGGTTTCTGCCATGGATTCTGGGCTGGCTGGGTAAATCAAGGGATCTTCTTTCCAAAGAATGCCAGCCCAGGCTTGCAGGAGTTCTGCAGAGAGGCTTTGTCATCCCAGAATCAAGGAATTCTGGAATGGTTTGGGTTGGAAGGGACCTAAAAGTCACCCAGTGCCACCCCTGCCAAGGCAGGGACACTCCCACTGTCCCAGGTGCTCCAGCCTAGCCCTGGGCACTGCCAGGGATCCAGGGGCAGCCACAGCTCCCTGGGAATTCCATTCCAGCCCCTCTCCACCCCCATAGGAAAGAATTCCTTCCCAATATCCCACCCAAATCTCCCCTTTTCCAGTGGGAGCCATTCCCTGTGTCCTGTCCCTCCATCCTTGTCCCCAGTCCCTCTCCAGCTCTCCTGGAGCCCCTTCAGGCCCTGGAAGGGTTCTGAGCTCTCCCTGGAGCCTCCCCTTCTCCATCTGAGCATTCCCAGCTCTCCCATCTCAGCTCCAGAGAGGCTCCAGCTCTCTGTGGCCTCCTCTGGATTTATTCCACCAGGTCCCTTTCCCTGTGAAAGAGAAACCACGACGTTAACTCAGCAGATCCTTTCCTCCATGAAAAATCCTGGTTTTCCAAGGGCCAGGAACACAAATTCCACTCAAACCTTGTCCTGGTGAGATCCTGCAGCTCTCCAGGACATCCCTCACCTCCAGGAGCTCCCCCAGCAGCAAACACAGGGTTTGTAACAAAACACAGGGATTTAGAATTGGAATATTATGGAAATTAGCTCAGACAGGAGGGGGAGCCCTGCAAAGTCAGGATTTTGTTAAAATCAACGGGGCCTTGGATCTTCTGGAATTTAACACCAAAAGAAGCATTTCAAAGTCAAATCCCCACAAAGCTTCTGACGATGAAGGAACAGCTTCACTCCACTCCAGGGAGTTCCAGCACTTCACTGGAGCTGAGATTTTAAACCAGTTCAGTTCAAGGGCTGCAAATTGCTGAGTAAATATTGATTCTTCCACTCCAACCCAACTCAGATAGAGCCAGGAAGGAGAAAACTCAGCCTATCTGGGCTAAAGCACCAAAAGAACAGTGCCCACAATAAATTTGTATCAGTTGAAGTGAGGAGCTGTGAGATTTGTAGATTAAAGGTCTCCCTTGTGAACACTTGCACGGAACCCAGGACAATGGGACCAGGACTGCAGGGTGTTACCATGACACAAATGAGACACAGCACGGAGGACAACAAGGGTTACCATGGAAACAGCTGATAAATGGGCACATGCACAAAAAAATTGGCTTAATTTGCTTGTTTAAGTGGGAGGGGAACTGTTTTGATCTTCCTTAATTGCAGCTGATCCCCTTTAATTGCATTTTCTTCCATCAAGTCCAGTGTCACTGCCAGAGCAGCAGCTCCAGTGATCTTTGTCAGGGGGGAAACTGAGGCAGGGATGGATGGCTGCGATAATTCCCAGCTTTTTGAGCTCTCCCTGCTTGGATTTAACCCTTCCCGAGGAGTGAGTGGCTCAGGAAAATTCCAAACAAGAAATGCATTTGGGAAAAAAGGATTTGCTCACCTGCAAGGGTGAAAAAGAGTTTGGTCACCTGCTTTGCTTGAGGGGGAATAAATCAGGTTGTGGAGAGGGAGGGGGGTTTGTCTTCTCCTAAATGTCCTTCCCAAGGTGCTAATGCTGATTTTGAGGCTGCAGGGAAACGAGCTCTGCTTTGAGCAGGGTGGAAAAGCAGCAGCCAAGTGTGGAGAATCAGAAACCTGATTGGAATAAGAGCGACCAGATTGTGGGGCCTTGAAATAGAACGGCAGCTAATGCAATTAAAACAGGCTCGTTAAGGGCATTAATGTGCACGGAGGAAATTCTCCTCTGGTTTTATACCCAGGGTGCTGAAGGTGAAAGCAGCAGGGCCCACAAAAGCTGCACTTTTGGGTTGGGTGTACGAGGAAGGTTCAGGCACTCCATGGAAAGTTTGGGCATTTTGGGGGGTTCAGCACAGGAGAGGCTCTGGAATGAGCACCAGGAATGCTCAAACCACAGAGCAGATCCTCAGGGCAGCTGCACAAACCTTCCTCTCCCAGCAGGATGCACCTGGGGAGAGCCCTTCAGCACCCCAGGGTGGGGAAACGTCCAAATGGAGCAGGGAAATGCTGAAATGGAGCAGGAACGTTCAAATGGAGCAGGGAAATGCCCAAATGGAGCAGGGAAATGTCCAAAGGGAGCAGGGAAATG
>WBNO01032460.1:26672-44760 GCA_013400575.1 Peucedramus taeniatus | reverse complement strand
CAAATGGAGCAGGGAAATGCCCAAATGTGTAGCTCTCTGTCCAGCCACCACCAGGGAACCCCTCGGTGCCGGCTAGCTTGCCCTCGAGTGGTGGAGAAAGCCTCGAGTGTGGCCACCCCGGGTCTTTCCTGAGACCTCTCTGGGTGGCGGCGAGGGCACTGCGTGGGTGAAGCTGCGGAGAGATGGCTACGAGGAGTCCCAAAGTGAAGAATGAGGAGTTGGTCTGAAATTCCAAAGGGTTTTATTCCTCTATGGGGTCCAGATGAAGTGACAAACAACAAGGGTTTGGCGAGGGTTTATGAACCCTTTACCTCAGGGAGATGGGAACACACAACATCCAATAGGGGAACATAAAGGGGATAATCACATACTTCACTTAACTAATAAGAGTTATACAGAGGTGGAGGAAAGCTCATACAACAAATCAATTGCGGGGAATTGGGTGATTGGCACAGAAACTTCTAGACTAAACTGGGCAGGGTAAGTTTATTTGACGGGGAAAGGGGCAGCACAACCGGGATTGACACAGCCATGTATGGAGAGAGGGGGAGGAGCAGGCTGAGGGCACCCGGAGTGGCGGGAAAACTGGGAGAAAAACAACCCGGGAGAAACCAACGTGAGGGGAAGGAATAGGGGGAACATGGGGCAAACCATTGTAACAACTGACATAAAACTACTAACTTGTAAAATACAACAACAGTAGAACTTAAAAAAATACACACCACCACACAAATGGAGCAGGGAAATGCCCAAATGGAGCAGGGGAATGTCCAAATGGAGCAGGGAGATGCCCAAATGGAGCAGGAATGCCCAAATGGAGCAGGAATGTCCAAAGGGAGCAGGGAAATGCTGAAATGGAGCAGGGAAATGTCCAAAGGGAGCAGGGAAATGCCCAAATGGAGCAGGAATGCCCAAATGGAGCAGGAATGCCCAAATGGAGCAGGGAGATGCCCAAAGGGAGCAGGGAGATGCCCAAATGAAGCAGGAATGTCCAAAGGGAGCAGGGAAATGTCCAAAGGGAGCAGGAATGTCCAAATGGAGCAGGAATGCCCAAAGGGAGCAGGGAAATGTCCAAAGGGAACAGGGAAAGGGCTCTGTCCTGTGGTGGCTGCTCTGGAAAAAAGTGAATTCAGCTCCCCAGAACCCACCTGCAAGGAATTTCCTTCCCAGATTCCCTCTGTGGATGCCTCCTACCAAATGATCCCCTCAATCCATCTCCCTTTCAGCACACATTGTTTGGTTTCAGCAGCCGGAGTGCGGATGACATTTTTTTGGACTCTGGGCTGGCATTAACAGCATGGTTGGCCTAACATTTTTCCAAGCTTTGAAAAACAAACCAAATGAAAGAATTCCCATTACACATTCTGCTTTCTGCGCCGGGGAGGATTAGGAGCAGCTCGTCGACACACGCCCTGGATGTCCTAATTAACTCCTTCCCTCATTTGAAGGGTTCCTTCAGCTCCCTGAACGGGGATGGATTTCACCTCCCAGAGCTGGAATTCTGCCACGGGTATCACTCCAGGCAGGATCACACCTCAGGCCACCAGAGGATTTACAAACTTCAGGATTTCAGCTGCACAAAGGGAGAAGCAAATTTTGAGAAAAGGAGCAGGAAACAGGAGCTGGGAGCTGGAAAATTCTCCTGGTTGGGAATGTTTCTGTCTGGAGGTGTCGTGGTCACCTCTGGAGGTGGGACAAACACATCACACTCACTTATACCCACACCTGACATAAAACTATTCCCATTCCAGGGAATTCCCATTCCAAATATTTCCATTCCCTGGCTCCAGAGGGGTCCAGCTCTCTGTGGCCTCCTCTGGATTTATTCCAACAGGTCCATTTTCCTGTGAAAGGGAAACCAGAATATTAACTCTGCAGATCCTTTCCTCCATTCCCATTGCAAATATTCCCATTCCCAGTGGAGGGATTGGGTTTTACACGGTGTGTTCCACATCCAGGAGCAGCCACAAAGGGTTGGGAAGCCACATGGGATTTAATTCCAAATTAAAGGCTTGGATTCCTCTTGCACAGTGACAAAGGCACTTGTCCCACCAGAGCTCTCCTGTCCCTCCTCACAGCTGTCCAAGGAAGATTTTTGGAAGTTTTTTGGACCTTGTAGAGCTGCTGGGACATTCTGCTTTCCCAGGATTGCTGTTTTAACTCCCCAAAGCAGTGGGATAAGTGGTTTCATTCTCAGGACATCATTCTCACACTTTAAAGCAGTGCACTCACTGTGGAACTATGAAATATTTGGTTCCTGTGCTCTTCTTCTTTCCTTTTGGAAAGGAAATCTTAGAAAAACCCAAACACTCCATTTCCAGTGACAGTGGAAACGGTTTCCTACTAAGATAAATAAATAAATGTGAGAATAGAAGACACTGCCCCATCCCAGTCCCAGCCCAGGGTTTGTGTGTGGCAGGACAGAACTGCAGCTCCAATCTGCTCCAGGGAGGAGGAACCTCCTGGGTTACAGAAAAGATTTAGGCAGCAACCAGCAAAGTCCATCCACAGCTTCCTGAAAATAACATTGGATCATCATGGGATGGTTCAGGTTGGAGAAGGCCTCGAACACCACGGAGTCCAACCATCCCCCAGCACTGCCACGGCCACCAGGGAGTGTCCCCAAGTGCCACACCCACCTGTCAAATCCCTCCAGGGATGGGCACTCCAACCCTCCCTGGGCAGTGCCAAGGCCTGAGCCCCCTTTCCATGGGGAAATTCCTGCTGTGCCCACCCTGAGCCTGCCCTGGCCCAGCCTGAGGCCGTTCCCTCTCCTCCTGTCCCTGTTCCCTGGGATAAGATCCCAAATCCCCCCGGCTGTCCCCTCCTGGCAGGAGCTGTGCAGGGCCACAAGGTCCCCCCTGAGCCTCCTTTTCTCCAGGCTGAGCCCCTTCCCAGCTCCCTCAGGAATTCTCCAGATCCTTCCCAGCTCCCTCAGGAACTCTCCAGCCCCTTCCCATCTCCCTCAGGAATTCTCCAGCCCCTTCCCAGCTCCCTCAGGAATTCTCCAGCCCCTTCCCAGCTCCCTCAGCCTCTCCTGGGGCTCCAGCCCTTCCCCAGCTCCTTCTCCCGACTTTCCTGCTAAATCCTTTTCCTGTTCCTCCTGTTTTATGATGTAACTTCATTGTCTGGAAGCAAGAGATGAATCCCAAGGATTTTCCTTCTCCTCCCAGCTGTGATGTGCTGTTTTCTTATGGAAAGCCAAGAGCCAAAAACAATTCTAGATCCTCTGGTAGGGTTCAGTCTTAGGGTTTTTCACTGAGAAACCAAAATATTCTGAATCCAGGGCTGGGAATGTAACTGGAACCATTTCCAAAGAGAGGCCCAGTCATGTTAAACGAGTGGATAACCAGGAATTTTTTATAATTGCCTCAATTTAGAGGAACCACATCCAGATTGCATTTGAAAGGAGATTAAAGACATGCTCTGGGTTCAGACATCATCACATGCTGGTGGCATTATTTGGTGGGACAGAAATCTTCAGTCCTGAAGGCTTTACAACAGTTCCCAGGATTTTGGGGGACAATAAATGAAATTCCTGCTGCTTCCAAGGGCTCCTTGCACAGCCCAGCACGTGAGGATTGGCTGAAGAGAAGGATGACTCCCAACCTGCCAGAGACCCGGGAAGGAGCAACCTTCTGGATTCCAGAGAAACCCGGGATTCAGAGGGAAGAATGAGAAACCCAGACTGGAAATAGAAACGTTGTGCAACAGAGGAATGAAAGCAATTCCTGCCAGTCCCTGGGAGCAGGAGCTCCTGCTTGAAGGAGATGTGCAAAGGCAGGGACTCAAGGTGGGAGGTGCTGTCTGTGCTCCTTCACACCTGAGAAGGTGACAAGGCGACAGCAGAGGGTGAAAAACCCAGGCTGGAGCAGAGACCAGGCAGAAAATATCAGCGGCATTGACAAAAATCCCAGTTTTAAATCTTAATTCCAGCACCTCAGTTTTAGATCATTATAAAACACATTTATAGCATTTTAAAACACCCATATCATTGGGGGGTGTGCTGACCCCACACCCTGGTAGGATCATTGCACGGGCTCAGGGTGGAAATGGAATCTTCAGGGTGCTGCCCAGCAGGTGGGAATGGGATCCTCGGGCTCAGCTTTTCCTCGGGGTGCCTTGGATGAGCCCACTCCCTTCCAGTGACCTTTCCTGCAGCGGATTTGGGATATTCAGAAGCTCTGGATGAGGCAGAGCTGTTCATCCCTGCAGCCAGGGAGCTGGGACCCAGCCAACTCCAAGAAACTTTTTCATTGGGTTTTGCTTTTCTTTTCTTTTTTTTTTTTCTGTTTTCCTTTTTTTTTCTGCGCCGAGTGCGATGCCAAGAGATTAGAAATGACAATCGGCCCCGGGAAGCAGAGCCAGGACAGGAGAGGAGTGCCTGGAAAAACAGAGGGAGCCCCTGGCTGCCCTGCAGAGCCTGCCCGGGTTCAGGGGCCAAGGGCTTCTCAGCCTCCTGCGGGGTGGGGGATGTGTTCATGCCGGGGCTCTCTGCACAGAGCACGATCCCACGGACCCCACCTCTGCTACCAGTGGGAAGAGAGAGCTCCAGCAGCCTCTGACGTGGGAAGTGACGGGAATGGGACAGGGCTGAGGGCAGCCCCAGCTGCCTTTAAGTGATTTTCCAGCTGGCGAGCAGCAGAGGCCACGGCCACTGGAGCTGTTCCGTGGGTCTGGGAGCTGGAGCGGCTTCCGAGGGATTCCCAATTCCAGGGATGCTCCCTGGTGTCTGTGGGAACCCCAGCTCACAGCACCTCCTCGGGGGAATTGTTTTTTAAGGCCCCAGAGAGCACCCAGGGAAGGGAGGTGAAGGTTTTTAGGATGCTGTTTTGGTGACGTTGTTTTTTTTTTTAAGACCTTTTTTGGTGACGCTGACTTTGCCACATTCACTTTTATTTCATCTTCTGGGGGGACTATCCAGGGAAAATCTCATTTTAAACCTTCTGGAGCTCATGGGGACACGGGGTGGGGGCTGAAGAGCCTTTACTGTGAGGGGTTGAGGGGCTGGGATGGAATTCCCAGAGGAGCTGTGGCTGCCCCTGGATCCCTGGCAGTGTCCAAGGCCAGGCTGGAGCCCTCTGGGACAGTGGGAGGTGTCCCTGCTCAACGAGGGGTGCTTACAGACCCAGGGACATCAAACCCCCCAAAAAAAAACCAATTTAAACCCCAAAATCACCTTTTTCTCCAACCCTATTTTCCAGGGGGTGCTGGGGAAGCTCCCCCAGTGATCCTGTGCAGGGTTTGGGGCTGGGGCTGAGCTCTGCAGCCCTGCTCCCACACAGGGATCCTTACAGACCCAGGGACATCAAACCCCCCAAAAAAAAACCAATTTAAACCCCAAAATCACCTTTTTCTCCAACCCTATTTTCCAGGGGGTGCTGGGGAAGCTCCCCCAGTGATCCTGTGTGGGATTTGGGGCTGGGGCTGAGCTCTGCTCCCACCAAGGGCTGCTGAACCTGGCCCTGTGTGTGCCGAGGGTTTTATGTAACAAGAAAAGGGGAGCCCAGTGTGCGAGGAGGGAAAATTGCTCATTCTGTAATGACTGGGACAGAGCAGGATAATTAGGGGTTCTTTTCTCTTTAATTAGGAAATGGCCAACGTGGATTAATCAATTACAAACGCCTCTTTATCCCGCGGTGCACTGCAATTAACGTTACTTAAATGTGTTCACAAAGTAGGAGGCCTGGATTTGGAAGGGCACTTCTCGCTGGTTTTTTTCTCTTTTCCCAGTTTCCAGCTCCCAACATGTCTGAACTCCTCCCATCTCCCCTTTCTCCCGCTCCTTCTGTGGGGATTTAACCATTCTGGGCTTTAAACCGTTCTAAATCATTAAACAGCGGTAGCAAAACTGCCTTTTCCAAAAGAAAAAGTGCTTTTGGAGAGCTGGGGGAGTGGAAGACACGGAACTGGTATTTCACCAGGCTTGCACCCCACAATAGCAGGGGAAAAATCCAGGAAATACAATAACTTGATTCATCCCTGCTTCCTTAGGCCGCTGCCAAAAGCGTGATGGAGTCCTGAAGGGTTCGATTCGGGACACGGGGGAACAAAACCTCCTCTCCTGGGCCGGGATTCCCAGAGAACACCCAGCGCCGCTCCCGCTTCCCGAGGAAAATCGGGCAGGACTGAGCGAGGGGAGGCTCGGGGGAGGGAGCTGCGGCTTCCAGGGCACGGACAACCGGGCAGGGAGGAGGGCAGGCTCCGGGAGCGGCTGCTCCGGGGCCAGGGATGCTCCAAAGGGGCGAGGGCAGCGCATCCGAACCTTCACTGCATCCAGGGATGCTCCAAAGGGGCGAGGGCAGTGCATCCAAACCCTCGCTGCATCCAGGAATGCTCCAAAGGGGTGAGGACAGCGCATCCAAACCCTCGCTGCATCCAGGGATGCTCCAAAGGGGTGAGGACAGCGCATCCCGGCCCTCACTGCATCCAGGGATGCTCCAAAGGGGCGAGGGCAGCGCATTCGAACCTTCACTGCATCCAGGGATGCTCCAAAGGGGCGAGGGCAGCGCATCCCGGGGATGTTCCAAAGGGGCGAGGGCAGCGCATCCAAACCCTCGCTGCATCCAGGGATGTTCCAAAGGGGCGAGGGCAGCACATCCCGGCCCTCACTGCATCCCAAGGATGTCCCAGAGGCCTCGAGCAGCTCATCCCGGCCCTCGCTGCATCCAGGGATGCTCCAAAGGGGTGAGGACAGTGCATCCAAACCCTCGCTGCATCCAGGGATGTTCCAAAGGGGCGAGGGCAGCACATCCCGGCCCTCACTGCATCCCAAGGATGTCCCAGAGGCCTCGAGCAGCTCATCCCGGCCCTCACTGCATCCAGGGATGCTCCAAAGGGGCGAGGGCAGCACATCCCGGCCCTCACTGCATCCCAAGGATGTCCCAGAGGCCTCGAGCAGCTCATCCCGGCCCTCGCTGCATCCAGGGATGTTCCAAAGAGGGGCGGGAAGCGCGTCCCGGCCCTCGCTGCATCCCAGGGATGCTCCAAGGGCCGGGGCTCACCTGTGCCGGGCGGGAGCGGGGCTGGAGCCGTGCCGGTCTCCTCCAGGCATTGCTGCCATCTATTGGGAGGAATGGGCTCGCTCCCGTCCCGATCCCTGCCCGGAGCCGGGGTTTGGGACGGGGATGGCGCTTCCAGCCCCGCTGGAGGTGTTGCTGTGCCCCGCGCAGTGAGCGGCTTGGGGGGATCTTCAAGCCGGGCTGCTGCACGCAGAGCTTCCAGAAAATCCTGGAAAGGTTTGGGTTGGGAGGGGCCTTAAAGCTCATCCCACCCCACCCCTGCCATGGCAGGGACACCTCTCACCATCCCAGGTGGCTCCAAGCCCCTTCCAACCTGGCCTGGGACACTCCCAGGGATGGAGCAGCCACAGCGTCCTTCCTTGTATTTTTAGGAATTCCATGGTGGTCCCAGTTGCCCTCCTGGACTCCCAGGTGCTGGTGGCACAGTCTGGACTGAGGCACTGCTTGATAGGCTCAGTTTTGTGGTGTAAGAGGTCAGGGTTAGGTGGAATATTGGGAAGAAATTCCTCTCTGGGAGGGTGGGGAGGGGCTGGGATGGAATTCCCAGGGAAGCTGTGGCTGCTCCATCCCTGGAAGCGTCCAAGGCCAGGTTGGAGCACCCTGGGATAGTGGGAGGTGTCCCTGCCATGGCAGGGGTGGAACTGGATGAGTTTTTAAGTCCCTTCCAACACAAACCATTCCAGGGTTCTGTTATTCCAATGACACCGGAGCTGAGCACACCCGGGGTGAGTGACCTGCTGAACTGGGCCCTCAGGAAGGAGCCCCACGGACTCTCTGGACAGATTTTATTTTTTTAACCAGCCAAGATGTGCAGAGTTGGAGCTGGAGCTGATCAGGGTGCTCATATCAAGTGTGTGCTTTCAATTTGGGATGTTCCTGGCCCTGCTCCCGGGAAAGGCTTTGAACTGGAGCAGTGGCCTGTGGCTCCCCATGGCTCTGCTGACACAGGACAGGATTTTGGCTGCTTTGGGACAAAAGTGCTGGTGGGAGGGGTTGGTCCTGTTGCAGGATCCTGGAATGGGTTGGGTTGGAAGGGATTTTAAACCCTATCCAGTGCCACCCATGCCATGGGCAGGGATACTCTCCACTATCCCAGGGTGCTCCAAGCTCCATCCAACACTTCCAGGGATGCAGATGATGCCTCAGGTTTGAGCTTCTGTATTTTGTGCTGCTTTAGTGTGTACTTCTGAGCTTCATATTATGGGATGGTGAGCTCTCTTCACAGAGTAGGGAGACAAAACAATTCCTCCTCCAGCTGGGGACCAAGGACAAATGATCCAAATCTCAGCCCAAGAGCAGAAACAACGGGAGAGAAAGGCAGGGAGGATGGCACTCCATGAGCTGAAGCTGTAGTTGGGCAGTTGGCTCCAGTGTGCCAATGGACCTGGGCCATAGCTGAGACAGGGACAGTACAAACCAACACACTCCATTTCTGAAGGCTTCAAACTGCTTTTATTCTAGCATGCGTGCTTTTTATACATTCTTACAATACTCATGACTTTACACTTTGCTCATTGGTCACGAGAGACAAAGTGCTCATTGGAACAGGCAGTTGCAGGTTTCTCTTATTTATCCTTCTTTCTTTCTTGGTGTCTATGTCAGTGACCTTGGTAGAAAATTCTTTCAGGGTTGAACGTGGATCCTCTTATCAAACTTTTCTCTGGCTCACAGAAGTCACTGTAAAACCTCTTCCACAGACCAGGGCTTATAAAAGTGAGAGACCCCGTGCCCGGTCGTGCATTTTGGGACCATTTTGGTTCATTTGGGTGCAGCCAAATGCATAATTTGTCTTGGGTTTATCCTCTTCAGAACTAAAAAGGGAAAACTGAAGCAGCCCCTGAAAGTCAGGGAAAATCCCATTTTCCTGCGTGTTCAGCAGGAATTTGTGCTGCCCATATCCCATAGCTGAGGTGTGTCTCAGCAGCTGCTTCGTGTGCATTTCTGTAATCTCTTAATTAGAAGGGGGTTGTGCTTGGGAGATTAATTTTGAGGTTCTGAATGCCTCGATTTCCTGGAAATCTCAAAGCAGCACCTCCTGCTCAGGCCTTTTTTGGTTAAAAAAAATGAGCTCTTGGAGGTCAAATCCATTGACGATGCATTTTCAGGTTGATCTGTGAGAAGGGCTGGATTTATCCAGCAGAACCTGGGAATTGAAGGGCTTTTCAGGAGTTGGGAATTTTCTTGCAGGCACCAGAGTTTCTTAAAGAGGAAACATTACCTGAAAGAAACAACTTGCAGAGGGACAAACATAAATAGCCTTGCACAAAGCTCGAGTTCCAGCTTCGTGTGCTGTGTTCACCAGGAATTTGTCAGACAAATGTCTGGGCTCTAACACATCCCAAAGAGGCTTCAAGGCAGCTCCATCAGAAAGTGCAGGAAAAATTGGATTTGGGGCTTTTCTAACCCAGAAATTCCCAGCCTGGTCCAGAGCTTCTTGTTTTCCACCATAACTGTGCTGGGGAAACTCTTATTTGATTTATTTCATTATAAACTTGTGTTTAATGACTCAGGAAAGTGGAGTGTTTTTTGAGGAGGGAGGGATAACCAAGGGAATTCCTGGCGATCCTCTGGCTGTGTGGGAGTGATCCCATAAAAACCAGGGAGCGGGCAGCCAGGGGATGTAATTCCACAGCTTTTGCAGCATTCCATGGTGCTGGGCACACCCGTGCCATGGTTTTGGGTGTTTTTAGGTGTGAACTGCTGGATCCCACCCTCCCAAAATCCCAACTGAGGAGCCTTTTCCCGGGCAGGTACATTGGGAAGGGATTGGGAGCTGAGCTGGAGCTGAGGCTGCCTTTGGAGGCAGAGGTGTGTGACAGGGACGGGGGACATGGGACAAGGGACACCAGAGAAGGGACAGGGGAAGTGCTGCTCTGCTGTCTTAGGTTGCAAGATGTGTCTGGGGGTGTGTGTTCTGTCCCCATCTGTCAGAGCTGGGGCAGTTCTCTGCTGTCCCTCGGGCAGTTTTTTCTTTATCTCTCCCACAGCCAATCCTCCCTCCAGGAGATCTCTTCTGTCCATGGGTCATTAATTATTAATTATCTTCTGTCCATGGCCACTGAGTGTCCCTGCATGGCTGATAAAATTCCATCATCCCATTGGGAGAGGCTCTGCCCAGGGGAGGAGCCAAGCATTCCTACCTGGATCCAATCTGGGGATTGGGACACCAGAACAGCCTTTGCCCACTGCATTCCCAGAGGAAAACTCCCCCCTTCTCCAGGATCCCTGCTCCACCAGAGCAGGAGGACCCTGACCCACAGGGGCTCAGCTCCTGCTCTCACTCTGGCTGTGGTTTGTTTTGTATTACTGCATTTTTTTCAATTTTTCCTAGTAAAGAACTGTTATTTCTATTCCCGTATCTTTGCCTGAGAGCTCCTGAATTTCAAATTTATAACAATTCAGAGGGAGGGGGTTTGCATTTTCCATTTCAGGGGAGGTTCCTGCCTTCCTTAGCAGACACCTGTCTGTTCAAACCCAGACATCTGCTCACAGCTCTAATGAGGGATCTGAGCCTAGAAGGCTCCCGGGGGAAATGGGAAGGCAGGAACGGGACAAAGCCTTTGGAGCAGTCACTGGAATGTGTTTGACCATGATCCATGGAACCCCGAGCTGTGTCCTTCAGCCCATCCCCAGTTATCCCAGGCTCTCGGGCTGCTGATTCCCTCCTGGTGCTCCAGAAAATCCCTGTGTCAATCACATCCCCAAAAATCACTGGGCTCCCTCACAGGTGATTTCAGGCCTGAATTTTATTATTTTCATTTTATTCCTGGAGCCTCTGGAAAACCGAAGGGTTCCAGGAAGTGTTTGGCAGCTTGGATAGAAAAGGGCTGATTTAACCCCAATTTCACTCAAATCCCTTTGGGTACAGATGGGGCAGGACCCTACACTCCAGGCAGGGAGGATTCCCAGGGGATCAGAACTGCCCCAGGCTGTTCCTATAGGATCAGAACTGCCCCAGGCTGTTCCTGTGGGATCAGAGCTGCCCCAGGCTGTTCCTGTGGGATCAGAGCTGCCCCAGGCTGTTCCTATAGGATCAGAGCTACCCCAGGCTGTTCCTATGGGATCAGAGCTGCCCCAGGCTGTTCCTATAGGATCAGAGCTGCCCCAGGCTGTTCCTATGGGATCAGAGCTGCCCCAGGCTGTTCCTGTGGGATCAGAGCTGCCCCAGGCTGTTCCTATGGGATCAGGGCTGCCCCAGGCTGTTCCTATAGGATCAGAGCTGCCCCAGGCTGTTCCTGTGGGATCAGAGCTGCCCCAGGCTGTCCCCGCTGTCCCTCGGGATATTTGGATGGGATTCTGTGCCTGGATCAGGTCCTTTCCCTGCTTCCCAGGTCGGCATTCCTCGCATCCTTGCCCAAATTTGCACTTTAATTCCCAGGAAGCCGCTGACTCCGGCACTGGCTGGAGGGGATGATTGTGCAGATTTTGCTGCCTGGTGGCTCTGTACCCTAAAATAACCAAAACTCGGGGCTATTTTTGGAAGCAGAGCATTCTCCAAAGCTTCCTGCCTTGATTTCCCTGCCTTCCCCCACTTTTTGTTCACTGCTCACTGCTTTTCCAAGAGTGATCCCGAAATCCCACCTGCCCCAGAGGGGGAAATCCACAATTTCTGTAAATTGGACTCCTTAATTACATTTTTGTACCCACAATTCTTCCAGGCAGCAATTAAGTGCTGTTAATTAGCCAGCCTTCATCCTGCAGCTCCAGGAGATATTTGCTACCCCCAATCCAGACCTTGGCAAGCATTTCCGAGTGGAAATTTTTCTTTGGAAAAGATCTGAGCAGTTTTCAGTCTTTATTCCAGGCCCTTTTCTCTCTCTCTTGTGAGCAGGAGGTTCCCAGCTCTGAAATCCCTGGAAATAACACCTGGAAATGCCCATCCATGAGGAGTTCTCCATAGGAAGAGCTGGGAAATCGGGAATTTCCTGGTGGAGGATTGTCAGAAGCTTTCCAGAGTCAATTCCTTGGGTCAGTAGCCACTCCAGTGGCCACTGGGGAGAAATTCCCTGGATTTGAGGTGGATTTGGTGGTTTGGGTTTGGCAGCCAAGTTGTCCTGTAGCCCCTTCCATAATTCCCTGCTGCAGCAACTGAGATCTCCAAGCCTTGCCAGGGGTTTCTGCCATGAAGGACTGGGTTTAACTGGGGGGAGAGTAGGAATTTCCAAATCAATTCACCAGAAGTTGGGGTGGAATGGGGACAAATGAGGACAAAACGATGCCAAAATCCATCAGCCTGTCCTTTCTGGCACAGGTTGGTTCCCAGCTTCCTCAGGCATTGTCCAGCCTGTTTTAAATGTCACCAGAAATACAGATTGTCTGTCCAGGCAGCTCTGGAATATTTAGACCTGAAGGGAACAATCCAGGAGCTCTGGAGGCTCCGTGGGGTGTCCAAGGATCCCGAGACACCCCCAGTCCCTGTGGGAAGGCAGCTGGCAGGAAACGGCTCCTTCCTGGGGCAGGAATGGGAATTTCCTGGAGCACAGGGATTGACAAAGGCTGGATTCCCACAGATCTCAGTCTGGTGGGCAACTGGGAATCCCGGGGGAAGCTTTTCCCACAACTGGCATAGTGGATGTCCCCCTTCCCACTTCTTCCTCCATGGTGTCCAGGGAGGGCTGAGCAGGTGCTGTAGGGTTTAAATGGAGTGATTTTGGGGTTGTTTTCTACCAATCTGACACACCAAAGGTATTCCCAAGTGTTCCATGGGGATAAAGGATCTCCAAAAATTCCTTCTATTTAAAATTAAAACTCTGAGCTAAGCCAGTGGAGTTTCCCAGGGAAAAAAAATAAAAACAAAAACCTTAGTGTTTAGGAGTTTGTGACAGACAAAGAAAGGGTTTGGAGATGGGCAGGGAATGGCGCTGGGATAGGGACTGGAAATGAGGGAATAGGAATGGGAATGGGGCTGGGAATGGATCACGGAATGAGGGAATGGGGATGGGAATGGGATTGGGGATGGGAATGGGGCAGGGAATGAAGGAATGGGGCTGGGATTGGGGCAGGGATTTGGTCTGGGAATGAGGGAATGGAAATAGGGTTAGGAATGGGGCTGGGAATGAGGGAATGGGGCTGGGATTGGGGATGGGAATGAGGGAATGGAAATGGGGCTGGGATTTGGGCTGGGAATGGGAATGGAAATAGGGTTAGGAATGGGGCTGGGAATGAGGGAATGGGAACAGGAATGGGGATGGGACTGGGAATGGGAATGGGGCTGAGAATGGGACTGGGAGCAGGAATGGGAATGGGGCTGGCCCCTCCACCACTGCAGGGGAGGATTAAACCCCTCTGACTCCGTTTTCCAGGGACAAACCCAGGCCGGGGCAGCGATCCCCGCGTTTGCTCGGCGCGGGGCAGAGCTCCCAGCAGTGCTTTTGAAGGACTTTCCCTCCACAGAGGAGCCCTTCCAGGGCCTGACGTAGCAGGAGCTGAGTGCTGGAAGTCCTCGATGTGTCTCATCCATGAGGCACATTTGGTTTGAATCAAAATCCCATCGCAGCAGGCAGTGGGATTTCCAGCCCGGGATTATGAGGAATTCCAGGTTATTATTAGCAATCACTTTTCATCACACTGCAGCTACAAGATGCAGAACAAGCCCAGCAGAAAGAGACTGAAATGTGGGATTCCTGTTACTTTAAAAAATCAAATTGTGCAATGCAAACCAATCACGATAGCACAAGAAATCCTTTACTTTGTTTATGGTGCCAATTCACTCAACCTCAGCGGAAGACAAAAGTTCACAGAATCATTAAAGTTGGAAAAGCCCTCCAGGGTCATCGAGTCCAAGCTGTGACTGACCCAGCCCAGAGCGCTGAGTGCCACCTCCAGTTGGGCACCTCCAGGGATGGGGACTCCAAACCTCCCTGGGCACCTTTTTCCTGTGTTTAACAACCCTTTCCAGGAAGAAATTCCTGCTGATGTCCAGCCTGACCCTCCTCTGGCACAGCCTGAGGCCCTTTCCCCTGGTCCTGTCAATAATTGCCACCTTATATCAGGCATTAAACAATTGCAGCTCCGCTGTGACACAGCCAAACCCACCCTGCCTTCCTGCACATAAAGCTGAGCTATTAAATCCCTTTAATAATCAGATTTGCAGCAGTTTTTTGCCAGGTTTATGGAGCCTGTAGCCAGATCCAAGTGGCTCTGTCGAGGCAGACTCCCAGGTAACTCCAAAATTGCATCCTGCCTTTTGGAACAAGTTCTGACACCCCTGCCCCGGCGCAGCCGGGGTTGTTCACCTGGGCTAAGCAAATTAAAAGGTTCTGCTCGGCCTCTCCCTTACTTTGCTTTTCTCCTGCCCGGGTAATTGCAGCTGCTGCCGGCTCCCAGCCCCGGGATGGGGAATCGCATCCCGGCAGCGTGCGGGGACGCGCCGGAGCCATGGCGGGGAGGGAGGAGGGGATGGAATTCTGTGGTCGGGCTTAATGTGCACCTGCTGGGGAGCTGGTCCGGCGGGCTGCGAGGGCGGCTGGCCCGGGGCCAAGGCCTCCACACAGCCAGGTTTGATCCCTGGAAATCCTGGAGTGCTTCCCGTGGGGTTGGGAGCACCTTAAAATCACAACGAGCAGGGATCGCCTCGCCCTGCCGGGCACGGGTCCCGCTTCTCGCCAGCCCGGAGTCGTTGTGGATTCCCCGTCCCTGGAAGCCTGGAGGGGACTCGGAGCGAGCCGGGCTGCTGGAAAGGGGTGGAATGGGATGATCTTCCCAGCCAAAGCACCCCGAGACAGCCCGGATCCTCGCCGTGCCCCCAGCCACCCCTTTGGGGCCCGGGAGCGCCGGGGAAGGGTGGGGGGACCCCGGGTGTGGGTGCGGGGGGGAGCCCGGGAAGGGAAGGGAAGGGAAGGGAAGGGAAGGGAAGGGAAGGGAAGGACCAGGGAATGCTGGTTCGCGGGGAAGGGAAGGGAAGGATCAGGGAATGCCGGTCCCTGGGAAGGGAAGGGAAGGATCAGGGAATGCTGGTTTGCGGGGAAGGGAAGGGAAGGATCAGGGAATGCCGGTCCCTGGGAAGGGAAGGGAAGGGAAGGATCAGGGAATGCTGGTTTGCGGGAAGGGAAGGATCAGGGAATGCCCGTCCCTGGGAGCAGCCGCCGGGGCGGACCGCGGGCAGGATGTGCCGGGCCGGGCACGCAGCGCCGCTCGCTCCCGGGGCGGTGCAGTTGCTCACGTCCCTCCGGAGCGCGGGGAGCGGAGGGGTCCCGGCTGGGAAAAGGGGGATAAAGGTGGGAAGGGATCCAGTTACACAATGGGAGGGAAGGGGGGCCGCCCTCGCAGCAGTTCCCAGCCGGGAGCAGCTGAGCAGAGAGCGCGGGGGAGGGGGGCGTCACTGACTTTAGGTCCCCCTTTCTCTTTTTCCTCGTTTCTTCCCTCGCCCCCCCCCTCGATTTTTTTTTTTTTGAGGGAGGTTGGATAAAAATCTTAACACCTTGGGAATAGAGGAACAGTGGCACAAAAGGCCGGGCTGTGCAATTTAATAGGGTCTGCTGAATGGGAATGGAAAGAAGGGGGAGATTCTCCCAGGGCTAACAGTGCCTTTCTTTTTTCTCTTTCCACACATAAGCCAGGAAAAGAAACCCTCCAGCATTTCACCTCTAAGGGAATCCACGGGGAAAATCTTCCAGCAGGTTGTGCCAAGCTCTTAGGAACAAATAAGGAAACTTTTTATTTTGGTTTGTTGGGTTTTTTTTAAATGAGCTCCCTAGGCTGTAAAGCAGCTGTCACCTGAGATAGGGAGGAAGGAAGGTTTTTAGGGAAAACCTTATCCCATAATGGGTGTTCTTGTATCCCTAAACCTTCTAACAACACTTTTGAAGGGCATGACCCTTGAATGAGCCAACCACTGATTTTGGGGCAGTGATTCCATCGCTGGCTGTTCCTTTTTTTCCTTTAAAACCTGGTACAGGATTGAGGCCAAGCTCCTCTGCCACCAAACTCCTCGGAAATCCCACAGCGAAGGCAGGATGGAAGTTTCCAGGGAATTTTGAGCCCTTGTTGCCATCAATATGCAAAAAAAAAAAAAAATGCAAATGTGCTCTGGTAGCGCAGGACTCCGAGGTCTTGGGCAGAAATTTGCTTGTACGAGTCCCCTGCCAAATTTGACAGCACTCCTGAAATCATCCCCCACTCTTTTAAAGCAAAATAATCAAAGTTCTGCCTCCACGGGGTCTCTTTGGAGCCTCCAGAGAGTTTCCCTGGCGTTTCAATGTTTGTGTCCTGATCCAACACCTCTCACGGGGTCACCATGCCCAGGACACCAAACTGAGCCTCGCTCACCTCCTGTTCCTGCTGCTTGTAATGGGAACAGGCAGCAGGTCCAGATATCAAATATGGCCTAAAGGAGCAAATCTGGGAAAACAGCAGGAGAAAGAACAGGAAATGTGCTGGAATAATCTCAGTGTCCCCTTGGCTTCATTCCTCCCCGCACTTGGGCTCCTGTGGGTGCTCCTGTGGAGGGCCAGGCCAGCCTGCCCGGGTTTGCAGCCTCCAAAAGCCAAAAAAGCCGAGTGGGAATGTTCACCTCGGGGGTGAAGGGGTGGAGGGATCGTGCTGGGAGTTTGCAATCCAATCGTGTGGAAAATACAGAACTGGAGAGGAGAGGAGAGGAGAGGAGAGGAGAGGAGAGGAGAGGAGCCCTGAGTCAGCTCCCATTGAAGTGGCTGCCAGAGTTACTTTTGATTTAATCAGGATCAAACCCTCTGGGATTATTCTCGCTTCCAAACTGGACTGGGACTCTGAAGTGGAGAAACCACAACGCTTTGCGGGGCTGCTGCTTCTTTTTCTTGATTTTTTTTTTTCTTTCTTTAATGAATTTGGCTCGGTGTCCCAAACCGGAGCCGAAACCCGAAACCCGAAACCCTCCAGTTTCAGGGCTTTTGGCGAGCGCTCGGAACATCTGGCACAGCTGTTGCTGTGACCCCCGGGCAGCGGCACAGCCCCGCTCCTGTTCCCATTCCAAAGGCAGCCGACACCGCCGGGAATGGGGCAGCGCTGCCCGAGCTGGGCTGGCAGTGCCTTCCTGGCGAGATCAGGGATGGGCAGGATCCAGAGTGATCCCATTTTCCAGGGAAAAAAAAGGAATGGGGAAAAGCAGCGGGCACAGCTTCTGGAGCCCCATGCACCGAGCCTCCTCCTGCTTCTCTCTAAGTTCTTCCTTATTTTCAATTCAGCTGCCATAAACCTGAAGAAATGCCCCAAAATGGGGAATTTTGCACCTCACTTGAATGGGATTTGTGGAATTGGTTTGTCAAATGGGAATTCTGTAGCTGCATGGATCCATGGATCTATCCAAGCTAGATTTCCTTGCCTGGCACCACTGAGAGCTGAGAGTCCTTCCCCTCCCCAGAAAAGATCCTGGGGGTGGCAGAGTGAGCCCCAAACGTGCTCATGATCCAAATAATCTCAGCTCAGATCAGCCAGAGCTGATCTCTAAATCCTCAGGTTTATTCTAAGCTGCAGGAACTTGTAACTTTTTATCTGGAAATCTTTGTGCACTCACCTTTCCCGATTTCCTTTCAGCTCCAAGGCTTAACAGCCCTGCTGCACTTTCATCCCTGAAACACCCAGAGCTTTAAATTGTCTCTGGGATCCGGGATAATCAATCCTGCAGCGTGTTAATCCTCATTACGTGCCCATTAGAACCGAGATTGAACCAGGCATTAGGGTGCCTCCTCCCGTTATGAAATCTGAAAAACAGGATTGAGTCTGGAGCGGGGAGGGGCGGGGGGGATGAGGAAAACCACGAAACAGCTAAAAATTGGTGTTTGGGACACAGCAGCAGGTTTGAGGAGGTGATTTTCCGGGGGGAATTGCGCAGGTGAGGGGAGCCAGGGAGGCGGCAGGTGAGGTTTGGGGCAGGGAGGGATTTGCATGCGCCTACGTGAGCGCAGGGATGAGTCCCGGGGCTCGCACGTGCTGGGGCAGGAGGGAGGCACCGGCAGCACAGGGAAAGGTGAGAGCAGGGGCAGGAGCAAGAGATCCCTGCCAGCCCCATCCCCATCCCATCTCACCCCATCTATTCTATCCCATCCCCATCCCATCCCATCCCATCCCATCCCCATCCCCATCCCATCCCA
>WBNO01032460.1:8345-25768 GCA_013400575.1 Peucedramus taeniatus | reverse complement strand
AAAAAAAAAAAAAGGAAAAAAACCCCAACCCAACCCCACACTTAGCGGAAACTTGTCAAAGAATGCTCCTAAAGTCTGGTTTTCTCCTGCTGCTGCTGATCAGTGCATCCGCATCCTACGAAGCTGAGCAGAATGACTCTGTGAGCCCCAGGAAAGCGCGGGTGGCAGCGCAGAACTCAGGTAACGCCAGCGAGGAGGGCTCGGAGCCGCAGCCCCGATGCCTTAAACTGTCTCACATTTCTCTGCTGCTGATTTTTCTTCTTCTTTTTCATTTTTTCCCTTTTTTTTTTCCTTATAAACTTACCGGCTGGCAGCACAAATGTTCCTTTCAGGGCTGGCAGGAGCTGCTGGTGCAGAGCTGGAGCAGGAATCTCCTGTAGGAGCCGGGGCAGGGAAGCGCTGCGAGGATGCGATCCGGGCTCTCCCCTCCTCCCGCAGCTCCTCTCTGAGTTCCGTGCACTTTTTATCATTTTTATTTTCCTGCTTGCATGTATCCCCCTCCCCTCCCCGGTGCAGCGCTGCTCTGGTGTTAAACCCTTGCTTTTTAGGAAGTTGATGAAATCCGCGGCGCTGGGACTGCCCCATTGTTCTGTGAACATCTGTCTGTTCAAAGAGGGGCAGCCGGAGCCGCCACTCGGAGGAATGCAGGAACCCAGAAACTGTCCCCAGCCCGCTGCCATTGTCACAAACCGATCGCTATCGGTCACCGCCACTGTAAAAATACACGGGTGACATTTTCCAAACTTGCTTTCACAATGGAGAGAGAAAAAAAAAAAAATAATTGCTGGCGAGTGAGCCCTGGATGTCTGGACTTTGCTGCTTAGATAACTTGGAGATTGTCTGGAACAATGGGAATTAAAAATCTGCTGTACTGCAAAGCTATTAACGCTCCGGTTCGGAGCTCATTGGCAGCTGCCTGGTTTTAGATCCGCGAGGCTCGGCGGCGTTGGAGCGGGGTGTTCGCTCCGTTTGCTTTTCTATTTGGTTGCTATAGGAACGTGGGGTCCCCCTCTCGCACCGCGCCCGGAGCAATCGCACCCGGACTCTGCTGCCAGCGAACTTCTTCACTGGAACCTGTGGAAAGCTAATTCTGGGGCTGGCTGGTGCTGCGGGAGGTTATGGACCGGGGAGGGGATGAATTACCAAATATTCCTCCCTTCAGGCACGTCAGCAAGAGCGCGGAACGGCGAGGGGTTAATTGGGGGATTCATTTTTTAATATTATTTCTCAATTTTTTCGGGGAAAATCCCGGTTATAAAGAATTCTCTGTAGGATACGACTCAGATCGAATAAGGTGTGTTGTCTCCCGGTAAAGGCTCACTTTTCCCACACCTCAGGGCTGGATGGGGGACCCTGGGCTCGCATTTCTCCCCCAGGAATGTCTGGTAACATGAGCTGCAAAGGCAATGAACGAGCCTTGCCCAGGCGGAGGGGACAGATGTTCGGCTCGCCCAGAAAGGTTAATCCCGGCTAATTTCAGGGCAATCATGTGGCAATTCTGCTGATTCATTGTTAAAATGCACTGGATCTGCTCTGAGAAAGCCGGGATGACACGGATACCCTCGCGTTCAGCCGCGCCGCTGCCTCCGGGGTTTAATTATCCCCGGAGCTGCATTACCTGAACTTTCTCTGCCCAAATTTCCCTTCCCCTCCCGGATCTTCAGCAGAAATGACCTTTTTTGGCTACGCCTGCGAGCTCCCAGGGCAGTTTCAGCACCAAGCTGCTGGATCGAGTCCTTCTGGGTGCTGAGAATTGATTCTCAAGCTAAAATCTTCTCTCTAGGTAATTCAGGCATTGTCGAAAAGCACAAATGGCTCCCAATAAGTGCAATTTCCTGCCAACTTGTTGGCATCTGCCGACACTTCGGTCTCATTTTCCAGTGATTTTGTGACCCAGGTGCTGCCAGGCTGCTCCCCAAGGAAGAGACCTCAGCACCCAGAGCTTTCCACGGGCCCATCCTCATCCTGCTCCTTCTTTAGAGGGATTCCAGATGAAGACGTAAATGCTGAAGAGAGAATTAGGTTGGGATGGGCATTTGGGTCCCCACCTAAGCAAGGACTGTGAGGTGTTGCCTCTTTTAATCCGTGTCTGACCCTCGAGGGCTTTGGTAGCTGGAATTTCTGTTCCTTGGGGTGCTGGTCATGTCTTCAGAGAATCCTGGAATTGCAGAATCCTGGTGTTATAGAATGATAGAATATTGGAATTATAGAATTATGGAATCCTGGATTGTTTGGGGTTGGAAGGGACCTTATAGCTCATCCCACCCCTGCCATGGCAGGGACACCTCCCACCATCCCAGGGTGCTCCAGCCTGGCCTGGGACACTTCCAGGAATGAGGAACCCACAGCCTCACTGGGCACCCTGTCCCAGGGCCTCGCTGCCCTCCAAGTAAGGAATTTCTCCCTAATATCTGACCTAAATCTCTCCTCTTTCAGTTTAAAACCATCCCCAGCTGTCCTAGCACTGTGCATACAAAAGTCGCTCTCCCACTTTTTTACAATCTGCTTTTCAGCCCCAGAAGGGGCTCTGAGGCCTCCCTGGAGCCTCCTTTTCTCCGGGAGGAGCTCTCCCAGCCGGGCTCCGTGGCAGGTTTTGGGGCAGGGAGAGGCTCTGAGCCGCGGTGCCGGAGCGGGGTTTGGCTCTGTGTCCGAGTGCTGATGTTCCCGTGCCTCTCTGTCCGCAGCCGAGGTGGTTCGGTGCCTGAACAGTGCCCTCCAGGTGGGCTGCGGGGCCTTCGCCTGCCTGGAGAACTCCACGTGTGACACGGACGGGATGTACGACATCTGCAAATCCTTCCTCTACAGCGCCGCTAAATTCGACACTCAGGTACGGCCCGGGCTCCAAGGGGACCGGAATCAACCCGGCCGGGAATGAACCAAACCCTAAAACCCGGCTGAGAATGAACCAAACCCGGGCTAGAATAAAACCCGGCTGAGAATGAACCAAACCCGGCCGGGAATAAAACCCGGCTGAGAATGAACCAAACCCGGCCTAGAATAAAACCTGGCTGAGAATGAACCAAACCCGGCCTAGAATAAAACCCGGCTGAGAATGAACCGAACCCGGCCGGGAATGAAACCCGGTTGAGAATGAACCAAACCCGGCTGGGAATGAAACCTGGCTGAGAATGAACCAAACCCGGGCTAAAATAAAACCCGGCTGAGAATCAAACCTGGCCGAGAATAAAACCCGGCTGAGAATAAAACCCGGCTGAGCNGAATGAACCAAACCCGGGCTAGAATAAAACCCGGCTGAGAATGAACCAAACCCGGGCTAGAATAAAACCCGGCTGAGAATGAACCAAACCCGGGCTAGAATAAAACCCGGCTGAGAATGAACCAAACCCGGGCTAGAATAAAACCCGGCTGAGAATGAACCAAACCCGGGCTAGAATAAAACCCGGCTGAGAATGAACCAAACCCGGGCTAGAATAAAACCCGGCCGAGAATGAATCAAACCCAGCCGAGAATAAAACCCAGCCGAGAATAAAGCCCGGGTGAGAACCAAACCCGGCCGAGAACCAAACACGGCCGAGAATAAAACCCGGCTGAGAATGAATCAAACCCGGCCGAGAATGAATCAAACCCGGCCTAGAATAAATGGGAGCCGCCTTTTCGTGCCCCTGACAAGTCCCGCAAGCGCGTGCTAAGCGCTCCGCTCAATGCCTGCCTTAATTTAAGCTGTGCTTTGGGCAGGATTAACCCTCCCCTCCCTGCAGCCCTTCCTGCCGCTCGGCTGCTCCTCTCAGCCCCCGTTTCTGGCTCCAAGCGCGTCCTCCAGGGCTCTTTTTCCACCCGCTCCCTGCTCCGGGTGAGGACTTGGCACGGAGGGTTCCGTGGGGTGGAGAGCAAGGTTTCCTCTCCAGGAGGAAATAGAAATGTTCTTCTAACAAAATAAATCTCCTGACTGTGTGACCTGGCACAGGGCTGGGCTTCGACTTGGAAGTGTTTGGGTCTGGGAATGCGCGGCCAGACTGGGGCTGCAGGGAGGATAAACGGGATAATATTGGAGGGTTGTGCTCTGCCAAAATCCCTTTCCCTCTGTGCTTTCCTCCCAAAATTCACACAGCCCCTTGATCCCCGTGCTCCTGCTCCCAAGGAGAGATTTAAACACTCGTAAGTGCTCTTGAGGTCTGAACCAGAAGTGTTAAACCGGCATTAAATTGATGTTAAATCGATCTGTGGGGCAGAGCTGCTCCATCTCTGGTCCTGGCACTTCCAGGCTGAAGATTCCCACTGCCTAAATCCTTTGGGAATTGGAGCTCAGAGCATCCCAGCTGCTGGGAGTGACAACTCTGTAATAATTGGGAGCATTCAAATCCCATTCCCTGCCCGTCTGTAATTGCAGGAGGGTAATTAGCACAGCCAGGCCTGGTGGGTATCCATAACGCTTCCTCTTCCTTTGGATCCCCTGGAATTCTGGTGCAGTTGAGGGAGCTTTTCCTTCCACTTCCCCTTTGGATCTCCTGGAATTCCGGGGCAGTTGAGGGAGCTTTTCCTTCCACTTCCCCTTTGGATCTCCTGGAATTCCGGGGCAGTTGAGGGAGCTTTTCCTTCCACTTCCCCTTTGGATCCCCTGGAATTCTGGTGCAGTTGAGGGAGCTTTTCCCTCTGTTTCCCTTTCCTTTGGATTCCCTGGAATTCTGGTGCAGTTGAGGGAGCTTTTCCTTCTGTTTCCCTTTNTTTCCCTTTCCTTTGGATTCCCTGGAATTCTGGTGCAGTTGAGGGCATTTCTCCTTCCACTTCCCCTTCTTTTGGATCTCCTGGAATTCTGATGCAGTTGAGGGCATTTCTCCTTCCACTTCCCCTTTGGATCTCCTGGAATTCTGGTGCAGTTGAGGGCGCTTTTCCTTCCGTTTGCAGGGAAAAGCTTTCGTGAAGGAGAGCCTGAAGTGCATCGCCAACGGGGTGACGTCCAAGGTGTTCCTGGCCATCCGCAGGTGCTCCACCTTCCAGAGGATGATCTCCGAGGTGCAGGAGGAGTGCTACAGCAAGCTGGACATGTGCGGCATCGCCCGCCGCAACCCCGAGGCCATCACCGAGGTGGTGCAGCTCCCAAACCACTTCTCCAACCGGTACGGGGGGCTCTGCTGGGGACACGGGACCGGGGTGGGGGGGACAGGAACGAGAGGGGCCGAGGGGATGAGCGCGGGTCCTGAAAGGTCCCAGCCCTGTAAAGATCTCTGCCCCCGTTCAGCCCTAGCAGCATTCTCCCTGCTCTTGTTGGGAAATGCATTTATTTCCCTTTTTTTGGGAAAAGACACTTGTTCATTTTTGGAAATGCATTTATTTCCCTTTTTGGGAAAATACATTTATTTCCCTTTTTGGGAAACACCTTTATTTTCCCTTTTTGAGAAGTACATTTATTTCCCTTTTTGGGAAAATACATTTATTTCCCTTTTTGGGAAACACCTTTATTTTCCTTTTTTGGGAAATACATTTATTTCCTTTTTTGGGAAAATACATTTATTTCCCTTTTTGGGAAATACATTTATTTCCTTTTTTGGGAAAATACATTTATTTCCCTTTTTGGTAAACACATTTTTTTTCTCTTTTTGGGACATACATATAAAAGCATTTCCAAAGGAGAATCATAAAATTATCCAGTTGCCCCTTACTCCATCTCCTGGAGTTTGTTTAAATGTTAATTTCTTTTTTTTTGTTTTGTTTGAGTGCACTGTGATGGTCAATGATCCCAAACAGGTTGGTTAATTCGGCATGTCTGGCACATTGAGCATTTCAGAGCTGCTCAGAGAATCATGGGATGGTTCGGGTGGGAAGGGACCTTAAACCCCATCTCATGCCACCCCTGCCAAGGACAGGGACCTTTCCCCTGTCCCAGGCTGCTCCAAGCCCTGTCCAGCCTGGCCTTCTCCATCCATCCCCTTCTCCAGACTGCAGCCATCCCCTCCCTGGGGCTCGTATGGGAAATGAATCCTTGTCCTCCTCCGAGTCAGCACACTGCTACAAAAGCCAGGGAAAGCTGAGGGAGCAGCAGAGCCGAGCCTGTGCAGCCCCTGCGCCGTGACCCCGCGTTCCCACTGCTGGCAGCAGCCTGGGGCTCTCGCTGCTCTGCTCTGGGGCTGTCTCCTGTTCCTCTGCCTGCGGGGACAGGGATGTCACACTGCTGCCTGCCACCCTCCCCCAGCTCAGGACTGCCCTGTCCCCGTCCTCCAAGGACAAGGGACACGGGGAGGCTCCAGGGCTGCTGCAGTCTGCGCAGTCACGCTGCAGGGGCAGGGATTTCTTCCTCCCAATCCTGGAACAATCAGTGCTGAGTCTTGTGATCGGGATGAGAGGGAGAGGTTGGAGTAAATAACCCCGGGACTGGAGTGCAAACAGAGCACTGGGTCCTGGGCCTGGCCGTGGCCAAAGCCCCAGCTCCTCTGGGGTGGCTTTGGCTGGATCCAGGAGCATCCCAAACCTCCAGACCTGTCCCAGGGCAGGTGTGCAGGTGATAAATACGTTTTATGGTGCATCAACCAGCGTGAATTTATTCAGAGAATTCCAGAATGTCCAGAGCTGGAAGGGACCCACAAGGATCATGGAAATCCATTTCCTATTACAGAAAACTGTTGTAGATGGAGATATTTTTTCTTGGCTATCCAGAAAATGGCAAAATCGGGAAGGCAAAATTATACTTGGGGGAGCAAAAACGAAACCTGTGTGTCTTTCCCCCAAGCAAATTTGGAAGAGGTTTTCTGGAGGAGTGGGAGAGGAGCAGGCAGCTCTGTGGAGAACCAGGTTAAACTGATGGACTGTGGAGCTCAGCAGCCTCGGAGGGGGACATGGGGACACTCACGGTGCTCCTCTGAGAGGACCAAGCCCTGGAGCCTCTCCCGAGGCACAGGGAGCTCCTCCCCCAGCCCGAGGCAGAGGATATTGTGACACGTTGAGGAACAAAAGCAGCAGGATTTCCCAGCTCCGAGGTGGCGCTGAGGGCTCCCAGAGCATCCTGCTTTCCCAGCCCTGGCCACATTCGGGATCAGAATGTGCCACTTGGCCCGGCCGCCGAGGGGAAGTAGTTAAAGGTCATTGCATCTTCCTGCGGTTTCATCTCGGGGCAGGAGCAGCAGGGAGGGAAAGCTCAGCTCACAGCCCGGCTCTGGCAGGCTCTGGGAAGGTGTCTGAGCCGCGGGGCTGGATGGGCTCTGCGTCTGGCCCTCAGTTAAGCCGGGTGTGTGGCAGGCTCGGCTTTGCTCATCTCCACTTCAGACCTCGCTCCCAGCCCTGCTGAGCCGGGCTCAGAGCGAGCCAGAGCCTGGTCCTTTTGTGCAGCTCAGACTTTGACCTCACCTGACCTCCCCCGGCTGCTCCAAAGGCCAGGGCTGAGAGTTGGGAAAGGATTTTCAATGGGAACTCTCATTTCCCTCTTCCTTCCCCTCCTCCACCTGCAGGTTGTTCTCCTCTCTGCTCCTGTGGAAAAATGTCACCGTGACCTTAAAGTGCTTAAAATAAGTTCCACGACGTCCTTTCAGGCAGAAATCCCAGCAAATGTGGGACTGCTGCCCTTTGTCCCAGCTTTGTCTCCCTGGGAAGATGTTCCCTGGCGCAGGGAGGTGCCAGGCGCTCTCCCAGCCGTGCTCCTGGGGCTGTGGAGGAGCATTCCTTGGAGGAATTCTCAGCAGGGCTGGGAACACAGGCCAGCACCACTTCCTGGCCGTCAGGCCCGGGTAAAAAGTGACACAGGCTCCCAAGGCACAGAAGGCTAATTCAATTTATTAGGAAATCCATTGCTTCTTCTATCCCAGTTCGCTACAGGTGGACCTGATTGACCCTTTAATTAAAACACCATCACTGTTGGCTAATTAACAAGACTCCCATTTATGAACAATCTTATGAGAATAGCAAGAAAACAGATATTAGAAAAACAACAGCTGCAGGTTGTTTTGAATAATTGGCTGTCATTGTTTATCTCCAGCTCCCCAGAGCTCCCCAGGCCGATTCTGGGAAAAGTTACCTGGCTTCTCTCTCTGAGCAGGGAGCTGCTCCTTGCACCAGGAATTTGTGCCCAGGGCTGCTGGAAGGGAAGGTGCAGCTGGGGAGGAGGCAGGGGAAGCCTGGCTTGGGGTTCCGTGCGTGGAGGGCTGGAAGTGACCATGGATTCTGCAGGATCTGTCCCCAGGGAATCCGGGGATCTGCCAGGCTTGGGCTGGGCTGCTTCTCCCTCTGGTCCTTGGAAGGGAAAGGGAGGCAGAGGGACAAAGGGAATGGAAGTGCCCATGGACTGTGTGTCCTAAAGATCTGTCCAAGGGAGTCACCAGGCTTGGGCTGGGCTGCTTCTCCCCCTTCTGGCCCTTGAAAGGGCTGTGCAGGGATGTCACCGTGGAGTCAGGAGTGACACGGATAAGGAGTGACACACTCCGTGCATTTTCAGAAGGCTAATAATAATTTTATTAGGAATCCATTCCTTTTTACACCTTGGTTCACTGCAGGTGGGCCTGACTGGTCATTTAATCAACACATTTCACATGATTGGTTAATTAAGAAGGCACCCATTGGCAAAGAACTCTATGAGAAAACAAGTTGTTATAAAGGATTGTTTAATATTTGATTATCATTCTGTATCTCCAGCTCCCTAACGTCTCCCAGACCGATTCATGGGAAACCTTCTCTAGATTTCTCTGTCTCTGACCAGACTGTCACATCCACACAGGGAAAGGAGGCAGAGGGACAAAGGGAATGGAAGTGACAATGGACTGTGTGTCCTAAAGATCCGTCCTGAGGGAATCTGCCAGGCTTGCACTGGGCTGCTTCTCCCCCTTCTGGTCCTTGTAAAGGCTGTGCAGGGGAAGGGACCAGGGGGAGAAGAGGGAACAGTGCCACAGGGATGGAGCAGTTGTGGCTCTGCCTCGGAGCAGAGGCCAGGCCAGGCTGGGATCCCGGCAGGATCTGCTGTTGCCAACATCAATTATTTTCCTTCCCAAAGCTCCAGGAGCTCGGGTGTTTAGCAGAGAGCAAATCACACCCTTTAACCCATTCCTAATCTCTCAGCTCCTCGTTTTCACCTTTCTGATCCACCAGGATCATTCCAAACCCACTGTGCTCACCCCTCACCTCGCAGAGCTGGGGCCGCTGCTGGTTTAGGGCAATTAAATCAGAATTTTGGCGTTGGGGTTCCTTCCCTGTGCCAGGGGCACAGCACTGCCATGCCCAGGGTGCTTGGGTGCAGTGACAACAAGGTTGGACTTGGCCTTGGGAGGCTTTTCCCAACCTCAAAAATTCTGCCACAACACCGTCAGAAATCAATTCCCAACACGCTCTGGCTGAGTTAAAATTCCTGATCCCCTCAGTTTTGTCACCTGGCCGGCTGACACCGTGGGCTAACGAGGTCCCTCTGCTGCAGGTATTACAACAAGCTGGTGAGGAGCCTGCTGGAGTGCGACGAGGACACGGTGAGCACCATCAAGGAGAGCCTGATGGAGAAGCTGGGCCCCAACATGGCCAGCCTGTTCCACCTGCTGCAGAGCGACCACTGCGCCCAGGGCCACCCCCGCGCCGACCTCCTGCGCAGGAGGCTCTCGGAGCCTCAGAAGCTGAAGCTGCTCCTCAGGAACCTCCGAGGTGAGGGCTCCACGCCCGCCCACACCAAGCGCGGCTCTGCCGAGCGCGCCTGAGCGGGCCGGGCCGAGCACGACCAAAGCTGAGGGCTCTGCTCTAGGAGTGCTGCACCCAAAGCCAGTGGACTGTAGGTATTTTAACCCCCAGGAGCTGGGTTTAGTTCCTTAGGGCTCGTTTAGTTAGTTCATCTTCTCTGTTCCTCTCCAACAACTCTTCTGCATGGGTCTGTGTTCGGTGTCGCGGCTTCCCGCCAGCCAGACGGCTCTGTCTCTTCTCTTCCCTACAAAAAAATCTGTTATCCCAAAAATCTTAGGCATAAGTAGATCCCTACAGTGGTCGGGCCTTCAGGCACCAAACTCCCAACGTTTGGAGGCTGAGTTTTGTCCCAAACTGTTGTGCTGACACCACCCAGGCCTGGAGATTCGGCACCGAGGGGAGGAGCCGGTCCTCTCCTGCAGGTGACGAAAGATGCACTAAAAACTCTCTCACATCCTAAAAACATCCGTGGGGTCCATGTCATGAATCCGTGCTGGCCATGGACGAACATGGATGTTGTGTTCCTGGTCCTGCAGTGTCACCCTCGGTCCTAATCCTTCCAGCAAAGTGCCGCCAGCACGTTTCAGTCGAGCTTTACCAAACTCGCTGCGTGGTTTAGTCACCAGGACCTGGCACCACGGTGCAAAAGGAGTTCAAACCACCCCAAAAAACCCAAAAGCAGGAGAGGGACGTGTTCCACCACGGAAAGAGGTTGTGGCCGGAGCTGGTCAGGAGGTCCCATCATCGTGCGTTGTATTTCAAAGCTCACGTCTCTGTACTGTATTTAACTGCCTGAAGCTTTAAACCAAGCCTAACAGAAACAAAGCCTGTCTTAAGATTAGAGTATTAAAGGCCTTGCTCTAACTGTGGTATAAATAGTGCTAAAATCTGTCTGTACTGTACATAAACTCCACCAGAGTCTGCTTCAAAGGAGCAGAACAGAATAACTTTATTGCCTAAACTGAGTTTTGTAAGTCAGCTCTTTCTTTATTATTGCTTTCTTTTTCCTGGAAGCAGCACCTCTGTCGTAGTCCAGAGTTCACATTCCACTCCGTGGCCTTTTCAGAAAGGAAGAGGGGAGAGGTTTAGGATGGGAATCGCAGGACCAGGAACAGCCTTTCAGAGCTAAAATTGAGGCAAAATCCATAAAAAACCCGAGTTCAGGCGGGTCAGTCCTGGCCCCACAGGGCTGCCGGGCAATGCACTGAGACCCAAGGCAGAGCTGCTGGGAATTCCGGAATTGTCAGATCCTTTGGGAATCCCACAGGGCAGAACTCCCACCAGCATTTCTGGGGAAATCCATAATTCTCTCAAGCTCCAGCAGGAAAGCTGAGGACACAACGAATGCACTGGGAGCTGCCTTTCCTCCATCCTCCTCCTCCTCCTCCTCCTCGTCAGCGGGTTCTGGGAAGAGGAGCAGAGCTGGGAGACCCCAAAGCTGCTCCTCACCTCAGCCAGGCCCTGGTGAGCCCAAAAATCCCCTTTGTGGGGTGGGATCTGCCAGGCCAATCCCAAATCCATGCCTTGGAGTCCCTGCAGAGTGGGAGACTCTGCCTCAGAGCGTTGGAGAGCTGATAAAGGAGGGATCTCTTTTTCTTATGGAAACCTGAAGCAATATAATTTTATGTTTTTTGTGTTGTTTGGAAAACCACAAAGCCTTTAAACCAGAACTTGCTGCTAAAATATCGAAACCAGATGCAGTGGCAGCGTTTCAGATGTCGCTGTCTTCACGAAATGTAGCCCAGAAGTGCTGGCAGAGAATTGGAAGCAGCAAAAAAATATTGCTGACATTGGTGGAGGGTCAGAATTTGTGATTTTTTTGGGATACTCCAAATGGAGCCACGCAGGGCAAGGAGGATGCAAAGTTGCTCCTTCCTGAATCAGGCAGGGATTGAGAGGCCGACACAAAGAAGTTCTGAGAGGTGAAAACCAAAAGCTTCTGGAATATCCTGACCCTAAAATTGGGGTCATATTTAGGAATTGATCCCAGGAGCGCATCCCTGACTTCCCATCCCAGGGAATTCTGCTGGGGTTTGTGCATCCAGTCCGTGCTTTTATTTGGGAATTGGTCACAAAAAGTCTTTCCCTGGCTCGGGGCAGTGGTCCAGGCCCACCTGGGAGGCTCTGCTGGTGCTCCAGAGCTCCCAGGGGAGGATCCCAAATCTCCCAGGAGCTTTCCAAGGACACTGGGCAGGGACATTCCTCATGGAACGCGGCTTCTCCACCCACCCATTTCTCTGCAACCCCAAAGAAGGTGCCTAAAGCAGTTTTGGGACAGGGAGGAGCCTTGGGCCTCCCAGTCCCATCTTTTTTTTGGGGTGCCATAATGAAATTTCCCTTCCCAGCAGCGATTCCAACTTTGTCTCCTGAATAAGGGTGGGAAGAGGAGCGGGAAGGTGATTCCCCCTGCTGGGGTTGGCTGTGGTGCCCCAGGGAATCAGAGGGAAATACCCCCTGGAAATACCCCCAGGGAACTTCCCCCGTGCCCAGAGAGCCACAATTCCCAATTTTTGAGCTGCTTTGAGGCCACTTTTGTCCCTGTGCTGGAGCAGGGAGGGATTTGGGGTCGCTGATCCTTCCCTCGGCCCCGCTGGGCCCTCCCAGCTCTCCCTGCTCACGGAGGGGCTCTGGGGGCTCTTCCCATCCCTCGGGGAGGATGGACAGGTTTGGGTTTGGGTGGGGAATGATCCAGTCCAGCAGTTTCAGCCTGGAGTTCATCTCTGCTTTGGCTTTTTGCTCTCACTAAAGGATTTTCTCTCGGGGCGGGGAGGGCTCCTCTGGGAAGGTCTGCATGAGTCTCGTGGTTTGTTTGCACTTTAGACATTTTTGTGCCATTATAAATCTGCATTATTTGTATTTATAATTTAAAGAGACCTAGAAAAGGGAAAAGGGAGAGAGATTGGGGGTTTGGGGTGGGGTTTGGGTTTTGGTTTTTTTTGTTTTTTTTGGTTTTTTTGGTTTTTTTTTGCTGAGTACTGGAACAAACAGTGAGCATATCTGGTATATGTCCTTATTTATTGTTTCCATGACGTTTGTAAAGCTCCGTGTGTTCATGTAAAGGTTATTTGAAACATATCATAGCGAGGAGAGAGAGGCAAGTTATTTTCTTTGCTTATTTTTATAATTAAAGATGCATAACGTAATGAGGCCTACGTTGGATTTTCTTCTGCAATGAAATAAAAAAGTCAAATTTAAAGGGTTTTGGTGTCTGAGTCTTTATTGGAAGCGGGATAAAAATGTTTCTTTTTGTAAAATAAAATTGTATCCATTTTTTTCCCCTTGGATTGAGCATCAGAGCTCTGCTGTCTCCTCTGGCTGTTTGTGGTCTGGCCTGGTAATTGCATTTTATTCACCCTACTTATTAAGGCAGAAGCATTTTTTAATGAACACAGCTGCAGCAGCCCTGCAGGGAAATAAAACACCTGCACTCTGGATTTCCATATGCGTTTCATCCAGTCAGGAAATCTCAGATTTCCACTGGAACATCAAAATAAATTTGATCATCAGCAGAGGAAAAGTGGGATCTTAATTCTGACTCTGCTCCCAAAGCTGCTGCAAAGTTTAAAAAAATCATTTTCCCATCACACAGGAGTGTAAGAATAAATATTGGGAATAGAAGAGGATTAAGAAAAGATTTCTTTCCCTAAAATCATGGAAAGGTTTGGATTGGAAGGACCTTAAAGCTGAACTCATCCCACCCCCTGCACTGTGTTGCATTATTATTATTATCATTATTAATTTCATTATAGTCATTATTATTGCCGCATCATTAACAATACTGATTAGCTAAATTATTAAAATTACCAAATAAGTAATAAAATAAATAGTCATTAATATTAATGTCTCATTATCATAATTATTGCCATTTTTGGCACCACTGGAAATTCCCCCAGACACTTCCACCTGGAGCTCCCAACCTTGACAAGATTCCCGAATTTCAACAACTTTTTAAGACTTGGGAATAAAATGGACACATTTAGGTCAGTGCTGGTAATGGAGGGAGCTGAATTCCCAAAAAAAAAGAGGAGGAGCAGAGGGGTCGGATCAGCCTGGGCTCTGTGGTGGAAAAACTGGGAGGAAAATCATCCTGGAGAAGGAAATATTGGCTCAGGGATGAAGGAAATCATGCTAGAAGAGGAAATTTATGCTTGATGATGAAGAAAAGAGTCCTGGGAAAGGAAATTTTGCCTTGGGGAGGAAGAAAAGAATCCTGGAGAAGGTGATGAAGAAAAGAGTCCTGAGAAAAGGAAATTTTGCCTTGGGGAGGAAGAAAAGAATCCTGGAGAAGGTGATGAAGAAAAGAGTCCTGAGAAAAGGAAATTTTGCCTTGGGGAGGAAGAAAAGAATCCTGGAGAAGGTGATGAAGAAAAGAGTCCTGAGAAAAGGAAATTTTGCCTTGGGGAGGAAGAAAAGCATCCTGGAGAAGGTGATGAGCGGGGATTTTCCCGCTCCCCAGCGCTCGGTTTCGGGGATTGGGAGGAAAGCGGAGCTGCAGGTCCCGGCTGGCCAAGCAGAGGGCACTGCTGCCCATCCCAAAATCCGGCCTCGGGAAATCTCCCGGAGCAGAAATCGCCGGAGCAGCCGCTGAGAAACCCTGCGTGCCCTTCGTCCAACAGGTCCTGAAAAACCCAGGAACAACGAGTTAAAAAATGGGAATAGCACCCAGTGGAACAGGGCAGTGGTGGAGAGCACTGGGGAAGAGTTCAAAATGGAAAACTTGGGGGAAAAAAGAGATTAAATGGGCACAGGAGATGAGAGCCCGGCCCGGTTTGGGTTCCTCACCAAGTCCTGACTCCCAGCAGGGCAGGGCAGTGGCTCCACCCCAGAGCCGCAGAGCGGGTTCTCCACGAAAATGCCCTAAAGTTTCGTATTTTTATCCCATTGATTCCGAAACAGAAGATTTTTTTTCTTCTTTCTTCCCCTGATGTTTATTAGAAAGCCCTGGGAGGGAATCTCCTCCCCCGATCTTCCCGCAGCCCCTTCTCACTCCCACCCTCTCCACTTTGATTTTGCTGAAGGAAAAGGACAGAAAGCAGCCGGGAAGGAGCAGAGGATGTAGAAAACCCTTTCAAGTTGAATTTCAGCTGTACCAGAGCATCCCCAAAGCCCTCGGAGGTGCCCATGCCCAGCTCGGTGCCCGCAGTCCCCTGTGCACCACCTCGCTCATTACTCCCTTTATTTATTTATTCCTAATATTCCCAGCGCCAATATCCCCATTATTGCCTCACTCTTGACCTCTTAAAACCCAAAATCGTCAGGAGCGAAGCGCTGGGCGGTGCTGGCTCTCCTGGGAGGCGGATTCGGGTTTCCAGGGTTTCGGATGCTCCTCCGCCGCCGCAGCTCCTGATGCATCCCAGCGATAGCTCCCGAAATCCGACACCCGGGAGCTGCGATTGTGCCGCTGCCATGGAAATCTCCCGTCCCAGCCCGGAGCTGCTTCCTGCCGGTTTCAGCTAACCTGGTTAGGAAGAGGAGTAATGGCCCTGGAGAGCCGTGACCCCATTAAACCCGCGCCGGAGGGAGCCGGGCTTGGCTGGCGCTTGGGATGGATCCTCCCGGGCTTCTTCCCAGAAATTCCCGGGGTGTCCCTGCCGAAATGTTCCTGCCCAGAGCTTTGGGAGCACTTGGGAAGGGCCTGAGCCCCTTGGGAAGGGTCTGAGCCCCTTGAGAAGGGTTTGATCCCTCCTGGATGGCATTTGGGAATGGTGTGATCCTCCCAGGAATGGTGTGATCCCCCCTGGATGACTCTTGGGATGAGCCTGATCCCCCCTGGATTACCCTTGGGATGGGCCTGAGCCCTTTGGGAAGAGCCTGAGTCCCTTGGGAAGGGTGTGATCCCTCCTGGATGGCACTTGGGAATGGTGTGATCCTCCTAGGAATGGTGTGATCTCCCCTGGATGACCCTTGGGAAGGGTTGATCCCCCTTTAGAGGGCTGATCCCCCCTGGATGCCGTTTTGGAAACCCCAAAGAGGCTCCAGGACAGCTCAGCAGCAGGTTTTGGCCGGGGAGCACCTGTGAGGTGATTTAGGAGCCTCATCCAGGCCTGTGGATGCTGCAGAGGCCCCTGCCTGCCAGGGAGGGCCGGGTGCGACCTTTGGGATGCACAGGGAGAGGGATGGGGGCGGCCACACGGCCCCAAAGCCATCCCGGGACACCGACCCCCGTGAAAATCCATTTCCCACCGCCCCCCCAGCCGTGCCTCGCCTCCCCGCGGGCCCCGAGAGCCAAACCCCGCCAGCCCATCAATCCCGGAGTAATCAGGGGCGGATAAATCCACTTCCTGCTCCTCTCGATCCCAGCCAAGCATTTCACCTTGGTGCCGTGTTCAATTACCGCAGGCCGTTCTCCCGCAGCCCCGGACAAAGCGGGCAGACGTGGCCGTGAATGCCCCGGGCACCGGGAAGGGGCTGGGTGCCCGCGGGACGCGGCCCTGGGCTCGTGGGGAGCTTTCGGAGCACGGGAGGGGCTGGCACGGGAGGGGCTGGCACGGGAGGGGCTGGCACGGGAGGGGCAGCCGGCCTGAGCAGCCGGGGCTGGGCTCGGGAGCTGCAGCCTCGCTCCTCCTCGGTGGGACTGGGAACTCTGCGGGGTGGGCTGCAAGGGCAGTAATAGCAAAATGGCCAAAAATGGCCAAAAAATGTCAAAAAAATGGAAAAAAAATGGAAAAAAAAGGGGAAAAAAGGCAAAAAAAGACCAAAAAAGAGGGCATCTCAGAGGAGAGTGTAAGAGGAGAGAAATCACCGAGCAGGGCCTGGGCTTCCCCCACCAAAGGGATTCAGGAGATGCCGAGGGGATGCTGAGCCCTGAGAGCCTGGGGAGGTGAGCTCGGGATTCCTGCCACGAGTCCAGCCAAAATTCCCACTTCACACCGGAAAAGGGGAATCGTGGCACCACAGAAAGGCTCGGGCTGGGAAATGCCTCCATGGAAATGCCGTGAGCAGGGGGCTGATGTCCCAGGGCTGTGAAAGCCCCCGGAGCCAAAGCCAGACCCAGGGGCTGGGAACGAGCCCGGCTGTTCCCCAGGGCTGACCCGTGCGGGGCTCCGAGCATTTTCTCCCCGAGCCACTGTATTTATTTTCCCTCCTGTCGCAGCCCCTCGCTTCCTCGCCGGCTTTGGGGCCGTTTATTTATTCAGCCTCCCCCCCCGGGCCGCTCTGGCCCTTTCGGTGGGGCGGGGGCCACCGGGCCAGCCCGGCCGCGGCGAGCTCGGCTCTGTCAGGGCTATCAGCCAACACCAGCCCTGAGCCCGGCCAGGAATTTTAATTGAAATCGCCGCTCCCTGGGCTCAGATAAGGCGCCCTCACCCCTCACCCCACGGCCCGAGCGGCTCCCCGGGACCCCCGCGCTGCCCAAATTCGTGGGGGTACCCTGAGCCTTCTCCACGGCCTGGCAAGGCTCTGCCAGCTCAGCCGAGGAAGCGCTGGGACAAACTGGGACAAACTGGGAGGGAGCCGGGGCCCGAAGCTGTCCCTGCCCCAGCGTCCCCTCCCCTCCCGCGGGAGCTTGGTGGTCTGCGCTCCTTATCAGCGCTTATCTGGCGGAGCCGCTCGCTAATGTGACCTTAATGGAGCTCAAATGGACTGGATTTGTTTTATTGCGGCTCAGCCCAAACGCCGGCACCCCCTGCCCCCCTCCCCGCGCTCCTTCCCGCTCCCCTTCTTTTGGAAACACGCGGGGAAGGGGCTGCTCCTTCCTCGCGGCTCGGGGGGCAGCGCATGGGGGGCCGAGCACCCCGGGCTGCAGGGAGAGCCCCCCCGGCACCGTCCGTGCTTCCCCTCCCTCCTTCCCCTCCCTCCTTCCCCTCCTTCCCTGCTGCCCCCGAGCC
>WBNO01032455.1:11540-42102 GCA_013400575.1 Peucedramus taeniatus | reverse complement strand
TTTTTCTCAGTGAATAGCTCCAACAAATGGAAAATTTTACAGAGTTTTTTTTTTCTCCTTACATACTAAGTTTTTAGCAGAAAACTAAATTTACTGTGAAAACTCCAGAATCCCTTTGGAGCCTTTGGAAAATCTTAGCCCCTGCTCCTTACCATTCCTCCAGTTTCCTTACCATATAGCCATCAACCACGTGACATGTTCTGCTGGCACTGTCTAACCAAATAATCAGCTACATGGTTGTTGGACTTCCCATAGCTTATCATTCTAAACTATAAAGATGGAACACAACTGCTTATATTGTTAAAGTGCTAGAAGGAGCCTTGGTGGGACTGGAGTTTGCACAGTCCAGGAACCATTCCAAACAGGCAGTTTGCACATAGCATTCACTTGGAAAATAACACACCTTAATAGCAGAGATGTGTGCTGTTCCATGTCCCTTTGAGTGGGCATATTTAATTTCTGTTACCCTATGTTACACAGGTAGCATAGCTCTGGATGCCTAATAAGTACCACACATCACAACTCATACAGCTGGTGTGCAGACAACCAACTAGTGTATTAAAACAAGTGAAAAAAAACAAAAAAAAAAAAAAACAACAACAACACAACTAATAGACACAGGGCCAGGATCACCAGCATTGTAAAAGCATCAGATCTAATTCAAATCCCACGCAGCTGCGAACTCCTTAGCATTCTCCCAGAAATGGTTTTGCATACAGCATCAAGCAGAGTATAGCCCAGGAAAACTTTCTGAAAATCATGCTTAAGGATACCTTTCACCTCCTGTTTTATCACTGGTACATTTAGATTAAAAAAAACTGCAAGGAGAAAGAGGAATCCAAGGGATTTAAAGAAATGTGGGGGGCAGCCAGCTCAGAAGAAGTAAAGCTGAAGGAAAGGATACTACATTTTGCTCATGTAACTTGGGATCCAGTCCTGCAAATATCAAATACCAGTGCTTATCTCTACTTGGACAAGCAAATTAATGTCTGCCTATACAGAGCAAGTCTGACCCCACTGCTCTTCAATTTACTCCCAGGTTTTGATGCTCTAATTACTTTAGCTGTGTAAACATTGGTGCATGCCCAGTGCTCCAGTGTTCTTCTGACCCAGGATCTGTGTCTGTGTGCCATACCTGACTTAAGTTTTGGAGGTATATAAGAACCTTTAAGAATTCTTTTATTTTTCTTTTATTTTTTTCTTTTATTCTTTTCAATTTCTTTTATTTGCAAACCACCTGGAAAAGTCCTTTTGCACAAGCATTTGAAATCCAGTCAAAGAAAGAGATAAAAATTAATGTATACTATAAAGTCTATTGTTATTATTTTGAGGAGTTTGGTAGCACCATGTATCCATTTAAGTCATCTGCCACTACCTCTCTGTTTCCAGTTGATAACTGCACTGGAAAATTTAACCTCTTTGGCTGAAATTCTCTGCAGTGCTGCCTTCCCAGATTGATCTGGGCTCTCTTGGTAGTGTGACCCAAGGTATACAATTTTTTTTAGACAAAACAGTTCAGCTCGTTCTAAGAATCAGGCTGATGCAAAGCAGCTTATTCTTCTCATGTTAGAAAACTCAAACAACTTGATGTTTTCAACAAGAAATCCTGGGTTTCATTTGAAATGTGCCTAGAAGGAGACTTCAGTGCCTATGATGTTCCTTTTGTCTTACTAGTGGTGCCATCTCCTGCCAGCCCTGCACAGAAGTCTGGGCTGAGGCTGCAGTTCCTGCTCATTTTAACCCCCCTTCAGCCAGGGATGTTGCTGAGAAAGGGTCCTGTCACCTTATTCTGCCCTGAGCTCACCTTCCTGCTCACTGCCTCCTGCCAGCATTAGGGAAGTGGTGTTATTAAAATCTTATCCCTTTGGCCAGGTTAGCCTTCAAGCGCATCTCCTCCCAGACCTGTTCCACCCCAGCATGCAAACTCAGGAGCCCATGTAAAGTCACAGTGAGAAGTAGCAGCTGAAGATGAGGAGGAAAAGGATGGGAGGGCCTCTTTGGTGGTTGTACAGACACATTTTGTATCAGTGCAAGATGTAAGTTTAGTTAACAAACCTGGGAAACACCCTGGCCTGACATCGGGACACTTTCAGTGCACAGGGCTATGTCATGCTGCAAAGTACTCGTCCATGAGGAATAAATCTTCAAACAATGAATGCAGATCCAGATTCAGTGCACTGTGAGTAGCAGTGATAGAGGTTTGAAAGCAGCACTGAAGGGTCCAAAACCCTGTGGAGAAAGGGGATCGCTGGCTACGGGGACAACTCCACGGGCAAAGAGAAAAACACGAAAGTTCACATGAGAGAAAACACTTCTTTGATCCTCCTGCTCTAAAAAAGTACTGACAGTATCATGAATATGGAAGAACTTTTCGGATAATGGTAATTTGAAGCCTTCTTGATGCCTTATGCCTCTGGCATTCGGAGCAAGGTTAGCAGACCCCTCCATCCCCATCCCCTCCCCCCAGCACCCATCTCACCTGTGCAGTGACAGCTGTGGTTGAAGAACTTGAGGGGCCACCGTTCACGGTCATCCACATTTTGCAGAGTGTAGGGGCCACTCCAGGGCTGAGTGTCTGCCTGCACCCCCTCACACCGCCCCCTGCCCTGCAGGGAGCCGCAGATATTGCCTGGCTCTGTCCCCAAGGCCGGGCAGCAGCGTTTCAGGCGAAGGGCTTCCACCGTCATGCAGACACGGGGAAACTGTGCCTGTGCCTGTGGGGGACAGCAGCAGCTCAGGTAGCCCAGCCCAGCCCAGAAAAGCCACCTCAGGGCCCCCATCAGTGCGGCGTGCAGGCCGTGCCTCCCTGCTGGGCCTGACTGCCGAGAGCAGGGAGATGTGTGCTGTGGGACAACCTGGCCTCACCACAGCTCCGTGCCCCGGCCGACCAGGATAATAACTCTTGCTGCTGAGGATGCTGGTGTTGGGTGTTTGTTTAATCCCAGCCACTAATTGCCTCAAATGCAGCTCAAAAGACGGGTGCTTTGACTCTGTGGTGCCTGCCCAGCAGCCACGGCTTTGAGCAGGGTTTATATAGAGGCTGGGAGAAGCCCTCATTAGAGGGATTAGCACGGCACAAATCCTCGTGTTTTGCACATGACATCAAGGGCAGAAAAGATGCCAGTGTGAAAGCAAGGCTCTGGCAGCTTGTCAGGAGAGTGAATGCCTCAGATTTATTTCTCCAAGTCTTTTATGAGCTTTGAGAAATTGATGGTCTTGTTTTAGCTGAGGTGGCTGGAGAAACACATTTAATCAAAACCTTGTAAACAGATGATAAATAGAAGAGGAAACTTCTTCTCTTTTAGTTCATTCACTGCAAGATAGTATTTTCCATTAAAGCAGTAGCAGTGGAAAACTAACTGGAAGTGCAGAGGATAGAGATGTACCATTAACAAAAATTAATAATTGTGGTAATATAAATTTGGGGAGGAGATTCCACCTGCCAACTGCTGAACTTCAGTGCTTGCACTGAAAACATCTGACTGGCAAGTGGGGAAGGGTTTCCTTCCTAATAGTCTTTTTGCAAGCAAAATTAATTATTTAATTGGCTTTAAAGAGTGAATGGTGCTTATTTGCTCTGTAATACTTTCCCCATCATTACACCAGAGGTTGTTGTAGAGGTGGTCTGGCTGTTAGACTTTCAGAGCTGTCACAGCTGAGCATTTATTACCCACCTGGCAGGAGCCAGTCTGTGAGATCAATACACACATCAGACATGCACTTAAGTGGCTCTGCTCAGTACACCGACAAAAATATCCTTAAAAAGCTCCTAGTATGCAGCAGTTCTTGCCCTCAATGCAACTCCTACAGCAATAAATTAATAAACAAAAATAAGGTAGTGATAAGTGATTCCATGAGTCTGAAGCAATAGCTATTAGTTCAGGTCCACCATAATAAATAAAAACTGGCAACTCCCTCTGCTTCACTGAAAGCTTTCACTACCTTCCCCAACCACCTTCCCCATATCTGATGTTTAGCCATTTTTATAAGGATGTATAAAGAAAAAAGCTATGGTTGTGTTTGTGCTATTCAATACTTCCATGGATGTTCAACCTCACCATCCTACCTCAAGAAGTTTTTTGACCAATGCAGCAAATTATTGCCATAAAGTAGCTAAAGAGTTCATCCACACATGGACACTGTCATCAGCACTTTTAGGTTCTCAGATCTTTATATCAAAACTTATTGTTTGACAGACAAACTGAAATATGATTTTACCTCATTTATGGAGGCATAAAGCATATTAGCAATACCATATATTCTGAAATGGGTTTCAACTCACCTTACTTTGGATTCAGTTTACCTTGAACTGGCTTTTCTCTGCTGCTCTTGACACAACATGTGAAAAAGAAAGTGTAAATAGTTGCTAAAAAAAACATGTTGAAGAAGCTCAGGAGTTATAAATGGAAGAACTGGCTCAAAAACCCTCTGAAAAACAGTCCTCCCCATCCTACTCAGCACCCAAATGCATCTCTCTGGTGTGTGAAGGATTTATCTTTGAATCTATGTTAGATAATGTCTTGTGCCAAAGTTACCCACATAATATTTGAAAGTAATTAAAGTGAACACTCACCTATCAGCATCACCAAAATGAAATCAAAATATACAGATAGCATTCAGCTGACCAACCAAACCCCTGAATTGGTGGGTCTATATGCAGAATATGTGTCCAAGCAGCCATTTTAATCAAAGCTGGCTCAATTCAGACACTGATAGGAAGGTTTCTACAGCTATTTGAAACCCTGTATGAGATAGAAAGGGTAATCACAGAGAAAGGTGAGGTACTAAGGCAGGCAAGACAAGGTAAGGCAAGAAAAAAGGTTTCTAATCTAGTACATGAGGAAGGATAAATCTGCTGTTTTCAGAGAAGCTGTAGTGTGGAAAAGGAAGAGCAGGTAGAGGATGACATGGAAATGACTTAGTGTGCAGGGAAAATAAAACTGTGAGTAGAAGAGTGGCACATATGTAGATTTTATTATTATTACTTCCCTCCATCACAACCACATAATTCTACAACGCTGGGAGCACACTACAGCATGCAGTGCTGGCATGGATGTAGCAGTAGTCTCTTGTACTCAGTAATGCATTAGCATTTTAGGAGTGCCTTCCCTGGCTGAGGGGAACACCCAGACAAACAGAAGAAGGATGCACAGATCCCACATCCTGGCGTCACTGCGTCGCCAGCAATGGTGGTTTTCTGCCATTGCGTGACACGCCGTGAGGAACACACTGAACAAAACTACAAAAAGACAGTTGTATTTCCATTAGTCACTGGAAAACAGCAGGCACTGTCCATTCTTTAGCGTGTTGCTACTGAGAAGTTCCTCCGGTTTTCCCACGCAATCACACTTCAATAAAGGAGCTGTTGTTGGGGCTACACAGAATCAGCACTATACCAGTTTACAAATTAGTATCCTGAATGACTTTCTATTTACTACAGTTTCACAATGTCTTGAAAAATGGGTAGTGCTGTGTGTTGGTACTACTGTCCCAAATCCTCAAAGGACTTTTCAGGCAGCAAATCTGAGCATATGAGCCATGCCAATTATCCAAACTGTGATTGCATTGCCTTATCCACAAGCACTGGGCTTGCATGCCACAGTTTGGTAGATGGGGAGCTACAGGAGGGGATTCTGTGAGAAGCTTCTAGAAATTTCCCCCATGTCCAAGAGAGCCAAAACTATCTGTCTCCAAGATGGGCCCACCACTGGCCAAGGCCAAGCCCATCAGCAAAGGTGGTAGCACTTTGGGGATAACAGATTTAAAAGGGGAAAATAAATTACTGCATAACGGCGAGTGCAGACAGAGAGAGGAGAGAAAACATGTGAGAGGGACAGCCCTGCAGACACCAAGGTCAGAGGAGGGGCAGGAGGTGCTTCAGGAACAAGAGCAGAGATTCCCCTGTAGCTCCTGGTGCAGCCCATGGTGAGGCAGCTGGGGCCCTGCAGCCCCTACAGGGGACCAGAGACCCACCAGCAGCCTGGGGAGAACTCCACACCAGGTGGAGTTCTGGAGCAGGTAGATGCCTGAAGGAGGCTGTGATCCTTTGGGATGCAGGCTCCTGGCAGGACCTGTGGAGAGAGGAGCCTGTGCTGTAGCAGGGCTGCTGGCAGGACCTGAGACCCTGCAGGGACCCACGCTGGAGCAGTCTGTTCCTGCATGACTGCACCTGTGGGAAGGACCCACACTGGAGAAATTCATGGAGGACTGTCTCCTGTGGGAGGCACTCCAGGCAGAAGCAGGGGCAGAGTGTGAGGAGTCCTCCCCCTGAGGAGGAAGGAACAGAAGAGACATGATATAGCCTAACTACAGCTCCCATTTGCTGTCTCCCTGCACTGCTGGTGGGAAGAAGGTAGAGAAATTGGGAGTGAAGTTAAACCCAGGGAGGGGGGAGATATGAGGGGAAGGTGTTTTCAAGATTTTATTTTATTTCTCATTGCCACAGTCTGACTTGACTAATAAATTATACTAATTTCCCTGAGTCTGTTGTGCCCACGATAGTAATTGCTGAATGATCTCTCCCTGCCCTTATCTCAACCCACAAGCCTTTCTCTATAGTCTCTCTCCCCTATCCAGCAGTGACAGAGTGGCTTTGGAGGGTATCTGGCATCCAGCGAGGGTCAACTCAGCACACCACACATCTGAGCTACTGGATCAGGCTACCACACCTGAAACTGTGTTCAATTTTTAATTACTTTATTTAGGATATACACTGAAAGTACAGGAAAACAGTATTTCAGCTACCTTGTCGTGTGTTCATGCATAGGGTGACCCCCTACAGAAAACTTCTCAGCCTGTCATCAAAGGCTGGCAAAGAAGTATATCCATATGCCAACACATTTTTGGGATAAACACATTCACATATTTTTGTGGCAAGAGAGGAAATAAAGAAAAAGAATACTCAAAGGTACAGGCAAAGAAATCACTAAACACAATTCACACAAGTAATACAGAATTCCTGAGTAGTAAGTAGGTAGCAAGTTCACTTTTTTTTTCTCAATGACACTATTGTTTCTAAGGCTCCTTCTACTGTACTCAAGCACAGATTAGTATCAAGCCAGAAAAGTATTTAGCCTTTGGAATTTTGGAAAGAATTTTGGTCAAAATAAAACATTCTACATATAAACTGGTGTGGAAACCAGTATATCAATAGAAGGACAAATATTACATGATAATTCATAATGACTCTAGAGATAACAAGAAGAAAGATCATTTTATAAGGAAACCTGTAGCAGAGGTTTTCACACAGCTGTTCATGTTCTAGGTCTCCCGAATCTCTGCCAAATATGTCTTTGGGATCTCTCAACAAAAGCTACTGCCCTGTCACCACCTTACCCTTTGTTTCCTTGTCTGGTATGTGGCAGAATGAGGCCAAAATCTGGGAATGTCAGAGCAGCTCTGAAGATCTCATGATCCGCCATTGCCCAGAAACCCTCTTCATATGAACAGTCTCACCACCTCCTGGCTTCTCATCTTTAAGTAATTTATCCAGTCCTTTTCTAATGCATCGAATTATTTTCCTGAAAACCAATTTATATGCTACAACATGTTCACATGTTAGAAGAGAAGAGCAACTCAGAGAAGAACAATATGCATGAGAGGTCTACATTTAGACAGATTAATCCCCCCCCGATTCTTCTTGGATTCCTCACCAGGCCTTGTGGTCCAGCTGAACTTGCCTCCCAGAAGTCTGGAGCTGACTGCAGTGGGAATTCCTCATTACTTAAAGACACACACAGTTCCAAAGCTCTGAATTTGCTGGCACTTTGCTTCTGCCCTCCCCAAGGACACATGCATACACTCATACACTGCTTTGGTACTGTACATGCCTGTGTCAACTCCACCAGATCTTTCCACAGCCTTAAATAAACATTATTTGCAGACACATTTTTACACTTTTAAGTCAGGTGTTGCCGTACTGTGGTTTTATTAATTTCTGTCTGAGATAATGATTGAGCACTTCCATTTCTTTTGTAAGATCTTTCTTTCATCCTACTCCCTCATTCAAGATGTCTGAGAAACTTCTTCAGTGATCATGACTGAGTATCATCACTTGGTTTATGAGACTCAGTACTCTGTCACTTTCTAACTAAACGAGCACACTTCTCCCAGTGCCCATATTATGTAGGAACATGGATATAAGCTTAAGCCATTTATAATTTAGATAAAAAACAATGCTGACTGGCAGATTAAACTGCTGCTGCGGTGACCACCTACCCAAAGACAGTTTTATCTTCAGAATTATTTAATCAGATTCTAGCCTGGGCTTACTATAAAGGCAGTCATAAAGTATGATTCACTTAAGAAAGCCAGAATCTGGAAGGTAAGAGAACTAAATTTCAGTTTCCCTGATGTTCATCAGTACTCTATGAAGGGAAAGAAGCACCTCTAGGGAACAACACACTCCATTCTCAGACAAGCATCTTGGCAAGGTCTTCTGTCCTAATTTCTCTACCTTGATCTTAAAAGGAGGTGAGGGTGACTAGTTTGACTTCAGACAGACACTGAAATTCTAAATGCCACTGATATCAAATGAATGTCACTAAATGGCTGTGGTAGGGGAGGGCCTGATCTACATAGAGTAGATTTATTCCAGTTTACAAAATGTGTAGTGAAATAGGAAGAACAGAGTCTCTCATCTCAATGATTCGGCTATGCAACAAATTGCCCCTGTCACAAGGAAGAAATATAAAGAAGGAAATCCAGATCTGACTGTGTACCACATTAAAAAAAAACCCTGAAAGATAGGACAGATATTTGAAATAATATCTGAAATTACAGGGTCACAGTGTAATTTGGTTTGGAACCTCACATTCAACTTTCCAGAGCCTGATCCAGAAGACATTCTTCTCTTGAAATTTTTATTCAAAATACTAATGCTACTACTTATCCCAATAGAAAATATAAAATGGAACAAAATATATTCATCCCTCATGTCATGAGGTCTAAATTCCAAGAACACTGAGGACAAAGTAATGAATGTTCCCTTGCTTTAAGCAAGAGGATGTATGTACATTTAAATTAAAAAAAAAAAAAAGTTCTCCCTGGGGTTCACTAAGGAATAAAGATATCATTGATGACCATAGCAAGACTGAAGGCTAAACTTTCACTTAACTGCCCCAAATTTGCCTTGGTAACTGTACCCTAATTTCTCTAGTTCTACATATAATGGAATATGAGTCCTATATTACTAGAAAAGCATAAAGTAGGAACTCTGGAATAAATCACTGAGGAAAAAAAATTTAAAAGGAGGACGGGAAAGAAACAACCACAGACCAAAACTCCCAAGGAAAGGGATCAGAAAAAGGCTCCTTTAAATGAGGTTCCTGAGCAGAACTCAAACAGGATAAAGCTCTCCTAAACTGCTCACTCATAGGGGGACAGGGGAAATAAAAGGGAATGTAAACTATTGGATTCTAGAAATGTGTCATCAGCTGCAAATTTTTGTTGCCTTTTTAACTGCATTTGTTTCCCAGAAAATTGAAAAACACCATTCTACTTCTTCTACAGGATCAGAAACCAAATAGACTATAACTACGATTTGTTATTAAAAACATAAAAACCTAAATGTGACTCCTGACTCATGTTTTCTAAATTCCTTGTATCTGTCACACTACGTAACTAAATGAGATTTACCAGATATCTGTAAACAGTGAAGGAGACAAAGTCAGAAATCTTTCAGTCAAGAGACAGAAACAAATCTTTTCTAGCAAATGAACCCAATTTTTAATCCAAAGAGAAGGAAATTCTACTGCTGAGAGGTAGACAAGACAGTAACAAATACCAAGTGCAGAAATTCCTTCAGGGACAAGGAGGAGACTTTTTAAGTTATGCAAATGTGCAGCCCAGGGGACATGGAGGAAAAGGAGGAGCATTTTGCATAAGGAACACCTGAACTTGAGCCTATGGACAACATCAGGCACAGCAACTTTGTCCCACCACCACCAGAAATTCCAAATAGAGGCATTTCACAGTAAAGCTTTAAGCTTCTTCATTATTTGTCATGTTCCATGACTGCAAGTTGTTGCAGCCGCAGCAGAGCTAGGATGTGGGGTATGCCTCTGTCCAATCCTCTCCTTCTACCCCAGTTTTCATTCAAGTAAAACAGGAGCCAAGGATGGCCATGGAAAAGGCATGGGAACCAAATCCACCAGATTTGGAATCATGCTTAGCACATGATAAGGTTTTTTTCCTCTGAATCCCTGCAAGGTATCAACTTCAGTATTTGGTGGACATTTCAAAAAGCATATGTGAGTGTATCTGTAGTAGCAGAGAAGCTTCCAGTAGCAGAGAAGGAATTTGTGACTAAATTATAAAGGCCTAGTTAGACAGCCTGTATTTGTGTCCTAGCAGGGGGTTCATCTTGAGGAAAGAAGCTGATAGAAAAATAAATGGAAATGTTTGCTGGCAAGAAGAGGCCTAGAGTGCAGCAAAAAAAGATTGTGTAAAGAAGGTACAGCTGAATGAAAAAATGCCTGAATATTCTGTGACAAGCAATAAAGCAACAACACTTGAGGTTATTTTCACAGAACCTGCCAAAACACATTAGAAATCTGCACCAAGTCCGCAAAATCAAACAGACAGGAGTTTAAAAATTCCAGAATTGAGGTTATCCTCTTCTTCCACATAAGACTTCAGGCCTTACTCAGTGCGTGTAACCCAAATCCCACAACAAACAAATAAAGAGATTTTCTTCTCACTGTCCCCATGGCTATCACCATTAGTATTTCAGTGCTCCACTAAATTTCTGTTTAACATCACAAAAGCTCTGAGATTGGAATTGCCATTACAGGTAACATTATCGATAAAATAGACATTTCAGACACTAATGCTGCACACATTTGTCATAGGTCCATGTACCCAGGTACTCCTGCTAAAATCAGACCCTTTGAGGGGAGAGGGTGACCCACATCCTTCCTGGCCCTCGAGGAGCTCAGAGGAAGAAGGGACCAAACCTCCAGAGCAGCATTGGGGGGTTATAGCCAGACCACTGCATAAAAGCAATCCCTTCATAGCAAATGACCTTGGGCAGAGCCATCTCTCAGGGTGCCAGTGCACAAGCCAAGCAGAGAGTCAGAGGTCTGACATCCAAGCTTGCACCATGACTCTCTTTTATTCAGCAGTGTGGAAAAGGCAAAAAAGTAAACAGCCCTTCTCTGTTTTTGCTTCTTTGATCACATATCTGCAGGAAATTATTACCTCCCTAACTCTTCCCCAAAGCACTATAAAAGTCTTTGATGAATAATTGAACACTTGGCCAAAAAAAAAAAAAAAGTATTGTTGCTATCACACACTCAGAGAAGTTGTAAGTGATCATTTTAACATTTCCTTCCATCCGTGAGTACTCAAGTGGGAAGCCTTAATGTTATTTCAAAACCTAAAAAAACCTTTAGGAAAAATAGTAATATAAGCAGTTATACTACTCCTTATCTGTCTTATCAGTAAGGATCTAAGTAACACTGCCCTTGCTTTGTACTAATAGGATATTTATCTGTAGTGAGTGTTCCTTGTATTGGACAAGTAATTCAATATCAATGCTTGTGATGCTGTGATTAGAAATAGACCTTCACATGAAGAGATGAAAGATGCTGAACAGAGAAGTAAGGGAGAGGTTTTACTGCTGTGTTTTGCACTGGTGACATCAATATTGAAAGTCCTTTTTCTGTGTATTGTTCTGGTATCAGTGTATTTAAAAGGTTACAAAAAAAATTACCCAAAAGCAGGAGAAAATGTCTTAAAAGATACAAAGAATCTAATTTCTTCAGCTTACCAAAACAAAGGTGGGTGCTAACTTGACAGTTTTGTGATGACCAAATGCCGGTACCAAGAAAGATCTCTGATCTAGCAGTGAAAAAGGTTTAACAAGGGGCAGGTCTAAATTAAAGGTATATATTTGAAAAATTTGCAACAAATTACCAAAGACAACCAATGAACTGTCCACCTCTTCATGGCTTCAAATCAAAACCAGACACCCTCCTTAAAAATATGCTTCAGAAAATCCAAATTACTTTTCTCAACTTCCAAGTAAAGAAAGGAACAGGAATAAACAGATGAACGGTAAGGACTAGGTTATAATAATTACCAGCTTTCCTGGCCTCGAAGCTATTCCTTTGGCTTTTTGTGAAGTAAAATAGTTTCAGCCATCTATTGACAGTAGAGGAATAGTGAGGTCCGGGGAACTTTGAACTGCGCTTCAGATTTTGGCAAGAAGCAAGCTGTAATCGTTCTGTCCCTGTCCCGGTCCCCTAGAGCCACTCTTTCCCACTTTGTCCCTTCCCTCCCAATCATCCCGCTCTGTCACCCTAATTTTTTTCAAGTTTTCCTAAGCTTTTTGATGTTTACATTTTTATACAGAACTTTCTCACACACTTTATGTAAATAACTTATTGCTTTCATTTTTTTATAGAGGACGACGACCCCGATGGACTGTTGAGTTGACACTGAGGAGGTAGCACTGTCACCCTCCAATGACACTAGCATTTCAGGAAGATATAAAAATAGAGTCAGATTTTTTAATAAACAGTTTTTCGTTTGCCTTGTAAAGAACTATGTCACATCATTTGTACTATGTCCTACAGTGACACCGCTCCTCACGCAGTTTCACTTTCTCTTCTCCCGTCCCTGCCGCCGTGAGATAGCGAAGGGCAGAGGACAGACGGAGAATGAGGCTCGCTGCTTTCATTTCTTCCACCCTAAATAAAAAGCTTAAGCTTAGAGGAGCTGAAAAGGGAAAGGGGAAGGCAGGACACGCTGCGCCAGGAGCGACGCTGGCGGTACGAGCCCGGCAAGGCAATTCCCAGGTGCCGGCAAGCCCCGGGGCAGCCGGGCCCGCTCCTGCAGCGCGCTCGGGACCCGCGGGCTGGCCCGGCGGCAGCATCCGCTCGCCACCTCCCGGGCAGGGCGAGGAAAAAGAGGAAAAGGCTTCTGCCGAAACCCGGGATCGAACCAGGGACCTTTAGATCTTCAGTCTAACGCTCTCCCAACTGAGCTATTTCGGCCGCCGTGCTGCCTTTCATGCGGTGAGATTGTACTAATCCGTTCTTCCATACCTGTCATCCGACCGCCTGCACCCGATGGTCTGAATAAAATAGATGCTATTAGCCCTGCGGCGCTGGATGCCACAAACTCATCAATGACGGGCCTCCGCAAACAAAATTATGCCGTAAGCCAAAGAGAAATCAGCAGTAACACAAAATTATGCATTTACAAACATCTATGTACAACACACACGTCAGATGAAGGTGTTTTGGCAGTGGCTCCCTGGATTATTGGGGGAGGTAACAGGAACTAGAACGTTATCTGTGACTCAGGAGCATTAAACTGGCAGTATTTTAGCTTCAGTCTTCAGTGATTTTATTTTGAAGCCTGACAATCTGTGTGCAGAGATGATGGTGTCACAAAAAGACTGAACAGGAAGGCCTGCACCTTCTTGTCTCCACGCTCTTCCACTAGAGAAGCTCCCTGTGTCCACATAAGTTACAAATCCTGACTAGGTAGTGTAATAAGAAGAATCGTTTACATTCACGTTGTTGGTTAGGCATTGATTTCAACAGGCAACTGGTCACACATGCCTGTGGCCACAGGGAAAAGGTAGAGGATGCATCAGAATGCCCACCTTAGAGCCTTGCTGGGCACTGACATCTCCAGTTTGTGCTGATTTGCACAGCCCATGGTCTAGGAAAATCCACCTGTGAGAGCATCTCCTACTCACACTTTCTGCACACTGTGAGGGGAAAGAGGCTGCTTTGCAAAATTGTCCACTGCTGCTCCCTCCTGTCAGTAAAAAACACCAAGACTCTCTTCCTTAGTACTAGAGGAATTTTACAAACCCCTCCTTTTTCAAGTGGGGAAGAAGCAGCCTCAGCCCAAGCCAGCCATGTGAATACTTGGTAACATAAATGACCCTGTTTCCTTTTATTTTCAGAGGGTATTTTTCCTCACATTGTCACACATTTGTGGGCTCTTCAGGAGCTGATACATTTTCAGGAGTCAAATACCTGTTTTCAGAAGTACAGAGGCTGAGGACTGAAGCAGCAGTTTAGTGACTGAAAACAAAAACCCTTCACAAAAAAAAAATCAGTTAGGGAGAGGTTAAAAAAATCCACCCACACTTGTGCTTAAGAGGTGTGTGAACAACATACTGATACAAAAATCTCATCTCATGATTTTCCATTGCCACTGGCAATGATTGTTTTACTGAGAAATGACGAATGTAATCCCTTAACAAGAATGTCTCCTACTGATGCAGCTAACACAATCTGTGATCTTTGGTGCAGATAAACTCCAAATGTGTCATGGCATGCACAGAAGTCAAAACACTATTAACTTAGGAGTTTTCATACATTACCACAACAATCAGAGGTACTATGGAGCAATGGGTTATTCTGATTCATATTTTTAGAAATCTCTGTTTTGCCAGGTGAAAGGGAAATTACAATGGGAATAAGAACAAAATCTAAAGATAATGCAAAACAAAATTAAATAGAAGAGAAGGAGAATTCAGTCTCAGACATAGCATATTTAATGAAAGAGTCAGCTTTTCCCCTAACAGAAACTGGTGAGGGGGTTTGTACTAAAAGTTCCTCCTTCTGTAGAAAGATATTTGCCTTTCGTGCCTGTCTAAGGAGCATAAGAATAGTTTCAGCAAAATGGAGCATTCTGAGTCAAAACCACAAACCAACAAAAAACCCTCACATTTTTCACCTACAGTCTTTCTCCTACATCAAAGAAAGTACAGGGTGGACAAACCAAAGGTATTTTCTAGTCCATCATCTTATGACAGTGTAAACCAGCCTCAACCACAGCTGACACCCCTTAATGCAAGCAGCACACAAATTTAAGCAAGTGCCAAGGCCTGACCAGAGAAAGCCTTGGAGAAAGGGCTCTGTCTTTGTTGCACAAACTGGAGCTGATACACTCACACCACCAACGCCCCACAGGCCACAGCTCGCAGGGTAAGCTGTGGCTGCCCCATCCCTGGCAGTGCCCAAGGCCAGGTTGGATGGGGCTCCGAGTCCCTGCACATGGCAGGGGGCTTGAACTGGGTGACCTTTAAGATCCTTTCCCAGCCAAACCACTCTGATTCTGCCAGTGCAGACAGCCCTGCCTCAGCTGCCCACTTCTATGTTTTCCAAATCCGTTCACTTGCTGCTGGCAAGGGATGCACTGAATAGCAGCTGTGGTACACCAAGACAGTGAGGTAGCAATGATGGTTTTCCCCAATGCACAAGGGATTTCAGGAGCTGCTTCCCAAAGATCTGATCCAATTCACAACAGTAATCCCAAAAAGAGATGCAAACTAACGGCAATCCCCAGTTAACTTCCCAAGTTCCTGATAGAACCTGAATCAAAACCTTTGCCAAAGTTCAGCCCTTCTCCCTTAGAAAGTTTTAGCAGCTCAGTGAAATACACGTTTACTGCATTTATTTTCTTACTGGTGTGGCCTCACTTTGCTCTGCGACACAAACCTTGAAAGAGTAGACTGAAAGATTAGAGTGTTCACAGTATTTTACATCACTACCTCTGCCTTCTGCAGAAATGCTTCCCAGTAAAATCAGTGAGAAATGAATGCATCACACTTCTCCACACTGACAATTCACTAGTCCTTTGTCCTTTTCTTCCTACAGAAGCCAGAAGGCTAATGGCAAAATAAGCTGTTTTCTATAACAGAAAATACTTTTCCCTGTGGAAGAAATGCTCCTACCAGATCACTCACCTGCTAAGAAAATCTGATCTACAGCAAAGAAGCTCGAAGCAAAAGCCTCCTACATTTCTTAAATATATACATTTCAATATTTTAAAATGTGCATGTATGTATTTATATATATATATAAATAATAACACAAAGACAAAAATCTCAAACACTTGGATGAATTAAATCTTCAAAAACATTTAAATAAACTAGAATAGCTTTCAACAAAAATCAATAGATCCTACTGAAAATCCACTCCAGGTAATATCACTTCTTTGGATAGTCACATAAATATCAATGCTTGCATCTTCAGCATCTATAATTAAGAACAACTTTCAAAACTTCTGTTCAGTAAACCAATCACCCCCTATTGCTTTCTTCTGTGTATTTCTGGTAACACTATTTTTAGTGTTCCAAAGAGACTGTACCTATTTTCAAAGGTTCAAAATGTTTTTAAATTAAGGTTTATGCATGTTTAAAATACTAAGATTTTAGTTATCTGTAATCTCTACTCTTAATAAAACACAACACAGCCAATATTCCACTATGAGAAAAGGTGAAAGACACATACTTTGCTGCAACCCACTCAAAGCAGCTGTCATAGCAATCACAAATACAGCTAAGACAGATCTTTCCAGCACATTAGCTATTTCTGGTACTGACTTTTGCAAAATACAGAACAGTAAGATGGATATTGTAAGGAAGGATGCACATTATAAGGAAGTCATATATCAAGGAAAGTATAAAAATTAAGGAAATCTTTGAATGCAGTCAGCAACGTGAGTCTGACAATGACATTTCAGTGATTCATCCATAGAAGCACATCTGGTAAGCCAAAAATGCGACAGATCATTACATACGAAAGCCTGTAACTTCTCTCAGTCCCAAATGGAGGCTTTTACTTCCAAATCAAGCATCAGTAACTGCCACACAATTCAAGTATAGTATTATTATCCCACTTTGTCACAGAAAACTCACCTTCAGTAAGAGGCTCCTAGACTTTAAAACCCATATTTGGCACTGCAGGAAGCCTAGAAACTTCCTGGTTAACCTTCTTTCAGAGAGACTCTTGCCAACCACAAGTGGCACTTTTTCAATAGCACCATGCACCCCAAGAGGTGTGATGAAGCTGGGAACACTTGTGTTTCAAGAGCTGTCACCCAGTTTTCTGAGACACCTTTAGAAGGTGACAGCCTTCAAGAGCTGTCACCCAGTTTCTGTGACCCTCAGCTTTTTCTGAGTACACCACAGCATCCCCGTCCTGTGCTGCTTGCAGCTCTGCCCAGGGGTCACGAAGGATCAGGGACTGAGCCAACTACAGAAGCTGAAGTGATAAACCCAGAACAGTGGTCTTTTTTATGTTTGCCAGATCACCTCAAAGACAAAAATGTGAAGGTAATTTTTCAGGACAGAGGAAGAGCTAAGAAATATTTTTTTTAAAAAAACCCGCCATCTACTTTTCCAGCATGTTTTTCTTAATTAAGAGAAACCAGTTACACTGTAATATTACTAAAACAACTTTGAACAAGATTCACTGACATACTTCTAGAACTACAGAGTTTTTTCCAAATTTTATATTAAAACTCAAATATTGTTTTGTCTTTAAAATGTTTATTACAGAAAAATGCTGATACACTGCGTTGATTAAGCTCTGCCAACTCACAATTCACAGAAAAAGAAGAGTTTTAAAAAATTTTCTTCATAAGTAGCCTTCATATCACAGGAAATAAGATCATTGGAATGTTAACTGTGTTCCAGTATTTCAAGTTTGTTACAATTACAGCTAAGAAAATGGAGTTAACATGTAATAGACAGTGATACATTAAAAGGCAGACAAAGTTTAAGGAAATGCTTCTGGAAATCTCAGCAAGAACACCTGCGACTTCTTGACATCATTCCCCCCTTGTTCCCCTTAAAAGGGGGCATTTAAAGTTATAGAGTAGGTAAGTTTAATCAGTCAACTACAAAAGCTAAAAGTGCACCAGCAGAGAAATGGACATACAGGTGCTGTATCCAGCTTTTGTCAATAAATTTATAGTCTCAAAAAAGATATAGCTTCTCTCCTTGATTAAAAATAAAACCCAACTCTTTGAAGTGACAAAAAATTATATATATTACACTGTAAAAACAAACTAATACAGATGAATAAATCCAGAAGTAAAACAAATTTAACTCCAAGTCCCAAAAGCTGCAATCACAGTTAATTATTCTTAATACGGCAGATTTTACTTCAGTACACTAATTTATAACATTATAAATATTCGTCACTCCATACAGTTTTTTAAAATCAATACCTAGTGAGAACAGAGTATTGCACCGAAAGCTGAAACTAAGAGGTTCAACTTATAAAGTGCTGAAACCATTCCAAAGTTGTGCCATACTGTGGTTCTTTACTCCTCATGGTTCACGTATCTTGAATACATTAAGAGTCCAGTGTGGCCATTTGATTGCAGGCTTTGAAGAAAAGATCATATGAGGTAGAAAAAACTCCTTCAGGTTCTGTGCCACACTATGGACCACTGAGCTGGGCAAATGGGTCTGTCACAGGAAAGGGCTCCAAAGCTTGCTCCGAGTTTTTCCAGTTGTGGAAATTTTCTCTGTACCATTCAACTAATATGGAAAGAATGTTGATGAGTCAAGCTGACCAGAGATAACAGGGAAATCCAAATATTCCACAGATATAAGACTAACAACATGCTAATTGTTCTTTATTAAAGATTTTAGCCCATAATATTACAAAAAAATATAGTTTAAACTTTTTAAGTTCTTTATGCAAGACTTATTCTAGCACTAAAAATTATTATCTTTTTTCTTTTATGTCATGTAAATTCACTATTTAGAAAGCAGACAATTTTATGTAAAGTTCAGGTGTTACATTCAATCTCTTCAGCTTCTCATTAACTAAGCTATATACCCATTTCCCCTTTTTCCCTCTCCCTTCTCCCATCACTCCTAAATCATGTGTAAAAGTCATCAGTCTTACTTGTTTTCGTTATTCCTTCTTTCCAAGGCACTTTGGGGCTCCAACCTAAGTTATGCATTTTTTCTGAACTCATCGGATATCTGAGGTCATTTGTAGGCCTGATGAAGTATAAAATGCACACAGAAAACAATCTGATTATACTGCTTCATTAATTAGAGATGCAGTACCTCACACTGTCTTCCAAGGAACATTAGATATGCTTCCATTTTGAAAATTCCCATCAACATGAACAGGTTGCATTGCCTTCAAAAAATATGTGGCAGCTGAGTGCAGCTACAACACCACAATTCAGTTTGTACAGTCAACTACTTGAAACTGACTAGAATAAATATTAATTAGTATTTTACTGGCACAAAAATGAACACAAAATTCAAATCACTGCCAACGCATTTGTTCAAATCAGTGCATTTGCAATGCAGAGCCAGCGTTTTCTAATATTAGCATTTACGTTTTTTATCCTGAAAACCCACAAATTTACACATACTTCAGATTTAAAACACACAGGCTTCCAAAGGGGCATCATTACAGTGGCTCATTAGCTACATGAACTTAGTAATACTGAATACGTAGAATCCCTAGCTGCAAGATTCAACACAGAAAGATACATCTGATATTTAAGCATGGCAGAAATTTTCACTTCTGCAGTCTGGCAGACAGGTAGCCTAGTCTAGCATTCCTGCACTATTGGCACTGGCATATTGAATAGTCAAGGTACATGTGCAGGCACAAACCAAGCACTTAACACTGTTACTGTAACATGCTAATCTCAAGCAGAAGCAGAACTAATTTTTCCATAGCAAGTAACCCCCCTGACCTTTAAGTCACTCATTACAGAATTATATAGTCATAAATTAGGTATATTAACAAGCTTTTGTAAGACCTCAACACCTATTCCTATGTGGTTAGTTTTCCCAAGCCCATTTATGTTTAAACATTACCAGGCAGGGCCCAATACACACGAAGAAACACCTCAAACTGAATTACACTGAGAACTCCTAAACACTCACATCATGTGAGCCAAGACAATTTGTTCAAAGCCCTGTAATACATTGAGATCGGATTCTGAAGAACATTTCCTTTTAAAAACAAAAGTTAGCACATTTTTAAAGACACTTCAGTTGCCACGATAACAATCTAAATGTGAACAGAAAGTGAGAATTCTAAAGGCCATAATACTTAACTGCTATCAGTAGACACATCATTTCTAATCATTCTGGAGAGAGTGATATCTAAAGTAAGCAGAGGCTTATTGTTGCTGCAGAAAAGAAATGGATATAAAAGAGTAGAGCTAAACCAAGCCTGAAATTAAGGATGGAAATACACAGCAAAAGCATATCTATAAAAGCTACCCATTTTTCCACTGCCCTAACTTTGGTACCTTAGAGCTTTACATCTACTTTTGAGATAGCAGCTTCAGCTTAAGATAGAAATCTAAAGCTACACTCCACAGGCACATATTTCTGCCTGTGGAGACTGGGTCTTACTACAAAGTACATATAAGTCTGAATTAGTCACATTAATGCCAAAATACTAAACCTAAGCAAGAGACAATGGGACTCATCTCACTCTGTGATGCTGAATACAAAGTACACTGAATAAACTGTCCAAACTACCGTGAAGGAAAGATTTAGTTGTTCTGTAAAACTTTTCCCAGAGCAGACTTCAGTAATGGCAAGTATGAAGAATGCTCGTAGACAGAGGTTAGCATTATATGTTCCCCTTCAAGATATTCATTCTGACCTACAGATCCAAATAATAAAAGTCCTGTTTTCTATACCAAACAGCTCTTATTCCCTCAAAAGTGTTCCCTCTTTTGGAGCAGAAACACTTCCACAAAAACTATTCAGTTAAGAGTCTCAGAAAACCTGCAGGACAAAACTATCTGGCATGTGCAGTATATCCTGCATATCCTCCATATTCCTCACCTGTCTTTTACATAATCCATCCAGTGCTCCATTTCTGACTCTGAACTGGTCTTCTTTATCTGTCAAGAAGAAAAACAAGTATCACTCTCATACATCTTAGGCTGTCTAAATATATATTTAAAAAATAAGGGGTTTTAAACAAGATTTAAGTTTTTTAAGAAAAAACCACCACCAAATAAAAAACATAAACCACAAGCAGAAACGGTCTTTTGTATTCAAACCACTGAAATTATCAAAATTATCTAGAACAACTCCAGCCTATCTCCTTCATCCAGATCATTGCCAGAACATCCATAATCCAACTGTTAGATTTTAACAGTGCCACATTCTCAGACCAAAACTAAAGCAGTCAGCATGGAAAAAAATGGCAATTAATCATGGTGCCAGTCAGGGTATGTCCCAGTCAGGAAAACTGATGCAGCAGCCCTGTAGTGCAGAATAGCCCATACTGCAAACTTACACAGTCCAGCTGCCACAAGAAAGGGTAGCACATCATTCTGCTCCAAGGATCTTCCAACACCCACCACAACTCTAAGCTCTTTCAGAGCTACAGAAGGTCTGTGTAATTATTCATATGTGCAGTGAAAACTGGTAAAGAAAAGCATCAGAACTCTTTACTCACTAAATGGATTAGCTCCTTAGCAAGCTGGGCAATGGACATCTCAAAGTTAGTTCCAATGTTATAAATTTCACCTGGTTTCCCCTCCTTCAGGACAGTAAGGAATGCTTCTACCACATCAGCTGCATAAAGGAAATTCCTTCTCTGAAGTCCAGAACCATGAATACAGCTCAAGACAAGAAAAAAACAAAAAAATATTTTTAGTCCTCAAATAGACACATTCAATTTACTGGACTGCATTTTAAGCAGTTTTGCTGTTAGATGGGTGCCTGAAGGTACCTTAAGTAGCTGACATGCAAACAATCCTTTACTTTAAGGAAATCCTGTTATTAAAATAAGTGATTCAGAACTTTGTTACGGAATTATCATTTTACAAACCAGCACATATTCATAACTCATTCACATTCAGAATTCCTTACAGTTTTATAGCACAAATATTACCAAAAATGTGAGTTACCTACCATTTTCTGTTCTGCTGCAACAAAGATATAAACTTTGGAATAACCTAAGGAAGTGAACAATAACAACAAAAAAATTACTCCACTATTTTAGAAGCTGTTATTCTACAAAGAATGAGGAATTACAACAGCTATGTAAGATTAAGTATTTTAATAAGATCCTTTAAATACTTTTAAGTTTTATTAAATATAGTGAAAGAACGTATCAAGCCTAGAAACTGCAAGGATTTTGGTTTGTAAGAGTAGAGGCCTCTACTGTACTGTAAGCTTATCTTTCTGGCTGTTACAAATGTAACATTTTTTTCAAAAATAAAAAGTTTCCATTACTTTTGCACTCGGCACTGCATCACAGTCTAACTAGAAATAATATTACCAACAGCTCAGAACAAGGTTTAAACATCTAGCAAACTGCAGTAATTCTAGAAAAAAAGAGTTGTTAAAATAGTTAAATTTGAAAGATAATCAACAGAGAATTTTGAGATAACACAGATCAAGTGACAGTATGCTTGCTGCACAAAGATTTACACTATGTTCATCTAAAAGCTTAGATCCATTCATAATGCCCTAGATACTTCAGAACAGTTGCCTCCACTATTAAAGTCCTTAAACTGAAGCCATTAGAAAACTACTCAAATTACTTGAATTTAATTTCCTACTCTAAACACAGGAGCAGAATACTAGATAAAACTAAAGATTCATGTAGCCTTGTGCTGTGTTTTTAGCAGTAACTAAAATGTGAAGAAGAATACATGTACATCGAAGTCAAGCAAATACATCCCCTGTATATACCCCCAACAATCATGCAACCTGTAGCAAGACACAGATCAATGAAAAATGTACTCTAAAAGCCATTGCTTATCCACCTGCAATAATGTAGGTGAAAATAAATTTATTTGGGAAAAAATTACCCATGAAAGGTGAAAAGCAATGTAAATAAAGAACACCTCCACAGAACTGTAAAATATAGCTACGTTTCCCACCAGTTCCAAAGTCCAAAGAGTACATGTGATTATTCATTTCAACAGTGTATTTCCATTCACTAACCAAGCAGATTCAGGTATTGACTTAAAAAGGCAACTCCTTCTCACAAATAACTGTTTTAAATAGTTACTCTGCAAGGTCAGACAAGAAAAAAACAAAGACAAGTGTCACTTGTCACTTGACAAGTGTTACACTACTTCTCACCTTATATATGAATGTTATAGCTCCATCTTAGTTATTTTTAGGGCAGGTGGGAGCATCCCTTTCTATACCAGACATTGTATTCTCAGTTCACCTCTTGAAATGTCTCCCTTAGTTATTAAACACTCACAATTACAGATCATGACATGAGTTAATATAATTTGTAGGGGAACTCTGTCAAAATATCCTTTGAAAATAGAAAAATTACAAAACAAAGCTTCTGTCATAAAATTCATTTAAACTACAAGTCTCTAATTGAAGTTTTATCTGCAATAAAAAAATACGTGTTCAGGGTAGGACATGTTAGCATAAGCTCAAAATATATAAACACACGTTAACTGCAAGCGTGTTTTTTTCAGAAGCCATCCCATGCACACGAGTAAAAAAGTAACATCACTGCAACCCTGAGCTCTGGTACACTGAAGCTCAGAGTAAAGCACAGTTTAACTTACTTTTTCTGGATACTGATGTGGTCCGTAAACATTACTGCTGCGTGTGATGACAACTGGAAACTGGAGAGCATTTGGAGAACATATACGTGATTACATAAGAAAGCATATACCAGTAAAGATCTGTACCTTCCTGCTGATCAATAAACAAACCAACACATGCACAGTGCTTACTCAAAAATCTGCAAGCCCTTACAAACGTTACTGTATTAAGCTCTCTGTATTTCTGTGGAACAGGCAAGAGCCTCCACAGCCTTCTCAGCCTGTTAGGAGCACCACAAGTGACAAAGGTTTGAAACCTCTCTTGCTCAGGAACCACCACAGGACATTGCATATGTGTTCCTGGATGACTGAAGACTGGCTTACTCCTACTTATTCCAATATGTTTCACAGGTCATTAACATCCTATTCTTGTTCACTCTATAGCAAAAGCATCATATATCAAGAAAAGAAGTCTGAAGTATCCAAAATATTAAATGTGTTTGCTTAAATAAATCTGACCAGCAGGGCTTTTTCTTTTTTTTTTTTTGCTCTAACTATAAGCCTAGTCTTAATACAATTTGAATTATGCGTGTTCTACTTCTGTGTAGTACTTTTGTACTTCCTGCAAACTTAGCACTGATTTTTAAATTCCTAATATTCTCTTGGACCATTCTATCAAAGCACATTTTTAGATATTACAGTTCAGATTTAAAAAACAAAATTTAAAAACATCCGACCTGTCTCCACTGTCTTGCAGTGTATATTCATAATTTATCAGTGGAGATTCTCTAACACATCCAGACTACAAGACTAACAATAAGGAAAGAGGTGGCACTGTGTGGACTAGTACTGATTTTTCTTTTATATTCTTACATGCATAATACAGATACTTAATGACAGGCTTCAGAGTTTTTGAAGCTTCCATGGACTTACTTGGTACCTTTCCCAATAAGACTGAACAAAACACTCTGCAGCTGCTTTAGAGGAGGCATAGGGATTTGTCGGACGTTTTGGTGAGGATTCATCAAATTCCTAAAATGAAAAGAAGAATTTGCATTACTCTATTTCTTCTGCACAGATAAGCCTTAAAATTACAAAAGTAGTAAAAATCCCTAAATATCCAAGCACATCAGTCTGACAAAGTCCCCTTAGAACAGAAGACCATAACAAAAGACAGTCTATTTACTGAACATAGGAGGCAGACAGATCACCAGCAGTAATATTTTTATACTTGTCACAGAGTTACCTCACAGCAGCACGTCCTCAGATTTTTATCTTATTAATTAATCACTGTTGCTACAGGGAGGCTTAATATTTTTCAGGTTCATATTGCCTCAGAAAGCAACTGGGCCACCACTAGCAAATTCACCTTTCAGTCCTAAATAAAAGGGGTCTTTTCTTAATTTTTTCTGTAACTTTATTTTTGTAAAAAATGTAGAATTGCATCCCAAAACCTTCCAAAGCAAGGCTTCAACAATTCTGACCAGTTCCAGGACAGGTATCTGACAGGCCATCCTGACACTTTAATCTATTTCTCACTTGAAGGGAGAAAAAAACAAACCAAAAGAAGGAGGGATACTACCCAAGGTGTGACTGGTAACAATCACCTTAACATGATTTAAACACCCACTGTTCTTGTCTGACCTGTGCCTCTGAAATTAAATAGCCTTCCTCCCCTCAAAAAAAACTCTACAAGAACTTCTAGTGTGATTCACAAAGAGAAGAAAAAACAGATTTAAGTTCTCTTTTCAAGGTCCAGAGACAGAAAAATTTCACTTGCAGGTATCAGCCAAGCCACAGGTCTACACACACGAAAACATGATCCTTGGGTATCATAAAAGCCTACAGATGGAATGGTGTTGAAGGAACTGATAAAGACACTGTGATAATAAGAAAGTGCATAGAACTCTTCTGAAGTACATTAATGTTTCCAGGGACTATGGCAAAAGGCTCCTTGACTTTATTCATGCATTTAAAAAGATGAGCATGCATAATTTGCCTTTTTACTGAGCTAAATTATGTTTCCTGAATTGCAGGTCAGGTAAAAATTCTCACAATTCAAAAATCTGCACATAACAACAAGAAACATCTGAATATTTATTACAATAACACAGGAATTGTTTTCTATTTGAATTGTCACTACCTACTCTTCTGTTAATACTTTAGCTAGAATATAAAGCAGTTCCCTGCCTGTTAAGCTGCACACATTACTGAAGTCTCATGAATGTTCCAGGACAAAACCTGTATAATACACTCCTTTGATACTATCTCTGAGGAGTAGTGACACAGTTAATGACCCAAATCTCACTGCTTCACACACACAAAAAAAAAAAACATTCAATATAAAACAAGCTAGTAAAAAAAAAAAAAAAAACCAAAAAAACAGGACAACTTTGATACTCCTCCTTCTAGAAGCTACCAGTGCTTACCTCAAGTCAAACATTTACAGAGGCCAAGGAAAGTTAGACTCAACTTTGTTTTCACTATTAAAAGCAGGTAAAGTAGAAAAATCTTCATGCATTTATAAACTCACCTCATCAGTGCTACCTCCATATACTTCATCTGTGCTAGCATAGACAAACTTCTCCACATTGGCTTCATGTGCAGCAGCAACCAGCACATTGGTGCCATAAACATTCACATAGGTGAATTCCAGGGCATGCCAAAATGAAAGATCTACATTAAAAAATGCAGATAATTCTGATTAAATTTAGGCAAGACGGAGCTATAGGTTCCACTTGGAGGCTGCAATATAGATTTGTCAGATAGCAAGGTCTTTATCCAATAAAGGCACCATCTACACTTATTTGAAGACAAAAATCCTTGTCCTCAACAAGAGGCTGGAATCACAAGCAAAAGCTTGTTGGTTATGGATTTTTTAAACTAAAACAGCATTGGCTAAGTGCAGTAACAAAAATGTCATTCAAAGACAGTTGCAACATGCAGTAACATGGGCTAGTAACTTAGCAGCAGCTGTTTCAATTCTTACAGCTGTTCCCCTGACCTAATGACTTTGTGCCTATCAAATCTGACAATTTTCAGAAGTATTTTCCTGGAGAATTCTTTGAGGATTTCTTCTCATGATGGACGGAGTATGGTGGGGAATTGTTCTTACTAACAGTGATACTGAAAAGCAGCCATCTGAAATAGGCACTTGATAGTTCATTTTCTCTTTTTAGCACAGAGACAAGATTCCAATGGGATTTATGCCTAATCCTGTTTTTTTCATGTGACATTGGAGCCAATTAAGTAAAAACTTCAGAGTATGTACAAAGCTCCTCCCCACTGTCTTTATGACTCCCTCAGTACACTGTCAGCTACATGTGAGTCTAGACAGAATTTAAAAAAGTAATGCAGACAAAAAGGTACATTACCATGTATGTGCAATGAAAACAACAGTTAGATGAAGAACTTTTTAAACCAAGGCTGTGAATCCCTCTGAGTTAAAAAGACCACCAGACAATCAGTCATGTGATTTGTAGAGACAAATTGGATCCTTGGTTTATATGAAGGGAAAAGACAAAAGGTATACTGGCAAGTATTTCAAGCAGGTATAGCCATGGAAAACAATACCAAAACATGAAGCAATGCTCACCTACATGTGTTTGGGCTGCAAAATGAAGGACTATATCTATTTTCTCAGTTTCAAAGAGCTGCTTTATAAAATCAGGTTCACAAATATCTCCCTAAACAGGAAAAAAAAAAAAACAAATTATTTTTGATAGAAAATAGCTTCCCTTTATATCAAGTGTCACATAAGAAACCATTACAAAGGGAACACAGGATACAAATAGCACTGTCAACTGAGTTCTGGGCCACTTATCAATGGCATGTCTAAAATAAGACCATACACTAAATTTCAGCTATTTTTAAAAAAACCCTCAACAAAACTTATTTCAGAATTTATATTACTATTAACATTAGAAATAGCAATGTGCCCAAAAATACACACAACAAAAGTATGGTGTGGAGCTCCAACATTGAGGCTGAAATGCCAAGTTCCCAGAGCAAGTCAGAGTTCCCAGTCTGGCAAGCTGGCAGGGACATCTAGTGGCACTGCAAAAGCAGAAGCAGATTCCCACTAAGGGGGATTAGATTATGTCTTGCAAAGGCTTTGCTGCCTGCCTGCTGTTTATTCTGGTCACTTATTTTTTAATTGACATATTTTTTTAAAAGAGACATTATTTTGAACTAAATGGCTAGTTAATGAATTTTTTTAAACTGAAATTCAAGCTTAGTACATCTGTGCTGAACAGCAACAGAAATTGTGATTAAAATGTATCTTTCATACAGCCCCTGAGTCAAATTTTCTAAATTTACTGTTCTACTTTCCAAAACAGACTTCCTTTCTAGAGTACCACTAGAGAATATATCCTTCTGGCTGTCTCCTAATGTCAGTACCAATGTTACAGTTCTAATCGTAAGGGGTGCACATCAGCGATTATCTTTTACAGCACATTTTTTCCTGTCAGTGTAAACTGCTTGGTTGCACACCAGCTGGATGTTAAGCTGTGATCAACTGTCCCTAAAAACCAAAACCCGAAACAAACAAATAACCCAAATATACATTCCAAACCACAAAAAAACAAAAAAAAAACAAAAAAAAACAAAACACACCAACAAAAAAAAAACCCACACCACAGTGAAAAGTTGGAATTATTTATAGTGACGTAAGTTTTGTGAAAAGAGATTCCTACCCTTGTTCAAAAGCAGTATAGCCACATCACTGTTACTATTCCCCTGCTTCCCATAGGGATCTGCCTGTTTAAAGGGTATCTTGTAGAACTCCAAGCTCCCCCCAGCAATTAAATGTTAACATCTACTCAGGTAATAAGGCTTTTATACAGCATTCGTACATTTCATACTGCACACTGGAAACAATCAAAGACCTGAGGAAAGTAACCAAAAAACCACTTCAGTCATGCTGAAACTGGACACAGGTGCATGTCTACATTCAGACTGTCCCTTTCCTCTCATGCAACTTTTATCCCAAAAGCTCAGATATAACCCCTTACTGAAATAAAGAGGTGGTTCACAAAAACATAAACAGCCATGGGGGTCACCAACAGGTCAGGACAAGTTCAGTTTCCAGCCTTGCCTGAATCTAAGAAAAAAAAGCAAGCTTACATCTACCACCTCTGAGAAAAGTGCTGTTTCAGCAAACTGAACTATACGCATTTCTCAGACATCCTGCAACCTTGGGCAGACCCCAAGACAGAAAGATGAGCATGAGCACTGCCTTTTGTAGATAGGAGGAACCTCAGCATACAAGCTCAGCAAGACCAAATATTGATCTGACCAATAAATTAAAATCCATCTCCTGCCTGAAGACAAAACTCTGGCAGCAGTACACCAAAAATCTGTGAAAACTCATGTTTTGCAGAAGGGAAGGTTCTATCACCTGGATAAACTTGTAGTTTTCCTTCCCAGAGACAGTTTCAAGATTCTTCAAGCTTGCACAGTAGTCGAGCTAAAGAGAAATACCACACAACATCAGTAAGGGGGCTTCACGGACGCAAAAAGGCTAACTCAAACCCAACCTAACCACTGGAAAAGTCTAAGAATAAAGTAAAAACTTATTTCAAAAAAACCCTACTTTGCAAGCAGATGTGAGGCTTTAAAAGCACAAATCTCCAAAAGATACTCTAACTGCAAAAATTCTTAAACAGAGCTTGAAAAGTTTCATTATTTTCCGAACACCACTTTTCTTTTTTTTTTTTTTCTTCCCCCCCTCCGCCAGGAACAAATGGAAAATCAAACAAAAATTAGTAACTAACAATAAACCACATAAATTTCAACATACTATAGATTGCATTATAAATCACTTAAAACAGTTCTCCATATCAAGAAAGAAAACAAGGTATTACCTTATCTAGATTTATAATCAGATAGTTTGGGTAGTTTTTCACAAGAGAGACGACTACATGTGAAGCACTGCAGGACAGAAGAAAAACATATTTTACAATTATATACTTGGCTTTAAGGTAACAAAGAGATGACAAATTCCAGATAAGTTCAGCATTTTCAAAAGTTTTTGGGGGAAGAAGGGGATATATTCAAGACAGGTGAAAGACAAAGTCAAAGATATTTTACGTGTCACCATGTCAACATTATTCTAATATATATTCTATACATTATCCTAATATTTTCTATATATGACTGTATATGCTTAAGAAACTAAAAATCAGAACAAAAGTTCATCTTATAACGAAAGAAATCAGCATTGTCACAGTCACAAAAAATAAACTCTGTTATATGCTATATTCAACTGCCATTGTAAAATACTTTTGCATTCTAAAGCTTACATATTAGGTATCAGGGAGAACCAAACAGTCAACACTCCTAACCCAGGACAGTGACTCCCATCACTCAAGTCTCTGATACTGCTGCTAGGTGGAAGTGACAATCAGACAACCAGGTGGCAGCACCCCTTTGGCACGGTCTTGTGTACATGAAGCTCATTTTGAGAGTTCAGGTTAGTTCAGGGTTATTCACACACAGAAATTTAACCCTCTCACAGCTTCCACACACTGAGGGACTCAAGCTTAAGATGGGCCAGAACTTGCTCTAAAACTGAGCCCACAGCACTGATGGTTGATAGGGGAAATAGCAGCTGCTCGAAGCCCTGCCACCTTCAACCCAAAGAATCCACTAGGCTGGAAAAGACCGGAGATCAGAGTCCAACTCAGGACCAAACACAACCTTGTGAACCAAACCATGGCACTAGGCACCATGTCCAGCCGTTTCCTGAACACCTGCAGGGACAGTGACTCCTGACCTCCCTGGGCAGCCCAGTCCAATATCTAATCATCTTTTCTATGAATATTTTTTTTCTAGCGTCCACCCTAAAACCTCCGCAGGCGCAGCTTAGACTGGGAGGCTCCAGTCCGCAGGCTGGACCCCACCTGGCTACACCCCTCTTTCAGGGAGTTGAAGAGAACGATAATGTTATTTTGCCTGAGGCTCCAGACAAAACAACCCCAGCTCCCTCAGCCGCTCCTCATAAGGTTTGTGCTCCAGGCCCTTCACCAGCTCCGCCGCCCTCCTCTGCGCAGCCCCGTCCCGGCTGAGGCCGAGCAGCGACTCCCACCGCCAGCGCCGGCCGGTCCCTCCTTCACCTCCTGGGCGGCCGCAGGCGAAGGACGGCGGGGGCAGGCTGCCAGCTCGCTCCCCAGCACTCAGCACCTCAAACCCAGACAAGAGCGAGTCACGGCAGCCCCTGAGCGAGCACGGCCCGAGCCAGCGGCGCCGAGGAGCCGGCCCGGGACGGACA